>MNCI01024321.1:52326-90620 GCA_015680685.1 Gnetum montanum | reverse complement strand
ATTCTCTCATCCTTTCTCTCTTAGCTTAGATAATATTACTTTCCATTGACTTCAGGAGTAGCATTAGATTAGAAACCCATCATACACCTCACTCTGGACTAAACCATACGTGACAAAGCTAGTACTAGTCTAGGTGGGAAGATAGCGAACTATGACCTAAGGCTAACTATCTAGATGCCACAACTAGTCTGTCTGCGGAGTTCAACCGGATCGCACGTGCAACGCTCGTATTCGTATGGTTGAGTGTAGTGGTACCTCGCCACTCATCAATAATCCTTTATTATATTCTTTTTTCGATCTAGTTCTTATCCATTTCATCAATTACGACCCTTATCATGATGGCAAAGTTAGAGAAATTTCAAAAAGACACCCCTACTTATTATATCTTTGATTATTATCACCTCTCACAATTATCATTTTGTTATTTATCATGCCCATAAATGGTTGGTATGGTTAGTTAAAAGAATTGGTTAAGTCCTTTGGCTTGGATTTGATTAGTCAATTAAGATATTCTTATTATATCCTTATACTTACCCTTTATATTATATTTTTGGCATTAGGAAATTTTGGCTCAATCTTCCTTAGCTACGTGCAATAGACTCCCCCACAACTAAGTTCAAGAATGTCTCAAATCGGAGTTGTGGTGAGGAAGTTATGGTGTTAGGAAGTTTGGTTACCAAAGCTTACAAAAACTTCTCTTGTTTTGAAAAGGTTAAATAAAATTTTTTCTAACTTCCATGCACTTATATACTATTTTTATATGCATGACATCATAGATGTGACATCGTAGCTACAATATCATAGGGCATACGACATCATAGTTATGACATCAATGCTAAACATTTTTGAGTTTTTGATAATTTTTCATGGAAACATTGAGTCAATTAGATAATTTGGAAGATATAGAGGTTCTCAAAAGGATCTTAAATCATAGATGATGCTTTGATTTCAAAAATTTAACGTTCAAAAGTCATCAGGAACAAATCTCAAGCAATTAAGATTTATTAGGTATATATTAGATGGATTGAGAATTATTAACATATGGATAGATTATAAAAGTTATGGGAAGTAAAATTGAGTGCTAAAGTATCTAGGAGGCATACGATGATGTGGAATTAGTTGTCAAGTATGAGGTACAAGAGCTATATAAGTGGGTCCTCCCCAAACCAGGTTTCAGCCCTTAGTGTCCTTGTATAACCACACTTAAAAGTATCTATAGGCACTCAAGGAGTTGAATGTAGAACATACTTGTCTTTCAAAATACACATCTTAGTATCACCAAGTTGGGCAAATAACACTATATGATACAAAACCATATAATTATGATTAAATATACTAGTGAGGTGGAATGGGGTTATAAGGGATTAGAGAAATTGGGACGTGAGGTGTCTTACCATAGGCATAATAAATCCTTGTGTAATATGTGGTTAAAGTAATCATTAACCTTTTCATCTAAGATTCAAACCAAGTTCATACCACTTTCTAGTGACATCGCATTGTATCATCCCCAAGACTAACAATCACAACACTACAACTACTGCAAGAAGCATTAACACTTAACTATGTAGTTTAAGGAAGTAGTTTATTAGTAACACACTTAATTTTTTTAGATTTCTAAGAAGTTTCCTACCTTCAAGCATGGGTAAAATGTCTTTCCAATGGAACCCCTGGGAATTTAGGTTGTGCTTTATTTATGTTTTTACCAAAAGACTACCTTCAAGCATGGGTAACATGTCTTTCCAATGGAACCCCCAGGAATTTAGGTTGTGCTTTATTTATGTTTTTACCAAATGACTACCTTCAAGCATGGGTAACATGTCTTTCCAATGACATGGTAAGGCAACACTTCTTGTACTCTTACTTCCATTTTTCATTAAAACTCAAGAAAATAATACAATCTCTACAACAAGATAAGACTCACAATAGTAGTCTTAAAGAATCCACAAATCCCCTTGATGTTACATCCTTTTCATTCCCACTTGGTGCCTAATGATCACATAGGAAACCCCCATGATTGTCATTGAGAATAGTCAACCAAAAGATCAAATGAGTAGAAGATAGTTTAATGAGCTCGGTAAAGTTCATAGAAGAGTTGGGATGTTCATGCTATGGTTTGACCTATTGAATATTGACTAAAACAAGTTTATCTAGATTGGTTGGGTAGTAGAATTACATGGCTCCTAATGGATACATTGCATGCATGATGTAGGTTCCTTACCATAAGGTTTGGAACTTAACCTTCTGTGGTACATGACTAGGATTACAATATAGGACCTTATCATCTGGTTGAATTGATACTTGTTCGATGCGTGCGTTATGCCTATGTTTAGAGTACTTCTTATGTATTTCATTGCTCATCATGACTACAAGTCTATTTTCCTCTAAAAGGTTGAGATTCATGAGACATTCTTTATATGCTAAGCTCAAGCCTAGGTTAAGTCTACTAGCACTAACTAACATATTTAGCTTTGCTTGGATTGGTAGCATAGGCAATTTTCCATAGACTAGCTCGTAGGGTGAATATCCTATGGGAATTTTCCATGTGGTCCTATAAGCCCATAGAGAATCATTTAGTTTAGTCATCTAATCTTTCCTAAATCAACTAACAATTCTAGTTAATATTCTTGTAATTTCCCTATTAGTCACTTCCTCTTGACCATTTTCTTGGGGATGGTATGATGTAGTCAACTCATGTTTCACCCCAAGTTATTGCATGAGCTTTTTGAATGTAGCACCCATGAAGTATGTTCGTTGTTAGATATGAGCATTCATGGTACTTAAAATCTATTTACAACGTGTTTTTGAAAGAATTTCATAGTTTTTTTTTTTTTGCTTTAAAATGCTTAACTATAGTTACTTTTGCTCATTTAGTACAATAATCAACTCTTACTATGATGTAGGCTTTCCCATTTAACATTGGCACAATGGGTCCCATGAAATCAATTTCCCATATGTCAAATGGTTCCAATTGTTAAATCCATTGTTGTGGCCCTTCATTCTTGGCTGTTATTTCTTCGTCATGCTAACATTTCACACAAGACTAGGTAAAGTTGTATGCATCCCAAAATATAATAGGCCAGAAGGAGCTTGCCATCATCAACTTGAGTGTTGTCTTGTGTCCTACTTAGTTACCACTGCATGGTCCTTCATGTGCATCCTATAGATTTCTTTGTTGGTTCTCTTCTAGAACACACCATCTCACTAGTCCATTAGCACAAATCTTATAGAGATTTTCATTTAGTTTCATATATCTCTTTACTTTATGGAGGAACTATTCTTTCTATTTTCTTTTCCACTCAACATGTAGTTCTCATGTAAGAAGATAAGTGATATAGTCAGTGATCCATGATTTCTCTATCAAGTTAATAGCCATTATTATCTTTGTGAACAAATTCTCATCAAGAAACTAGTCTAATAATGGTTCTTCTTACTCCTATTGCTCCCATCTTAACCTTGACAAGTGATCTGCTACAACATTCTTTATTCCTTCCTTGTTAATCATAGTGATGTAAAATTCTTATAGTATCATGAGTCACCTTATCATCCCAAGACTCATCGATGCTTTATTCATCATAAATCTGATTGCACTATGGTGTGTGTGGACATAGATAGGGTACCCAAGCACATAATGTCTAAATTTCTCTAGCACATACACCATGGCTATAAGCTCCTTACAGTAGTGGTGTAATTATGTTATGCTCTAATGGTGCTTCTACTAGCACAATGTATGTAGTATGACCTCTTTTGATCATCAAGCTACGTTAGTACTGCACCCAATGCATAATTGGAAGCATTTTTCATTATGTAGAAGGGCTTGAACTAATCCAAACCTCTAAGTATTGGTGTTTCCACTAACTTTTGTTTCAGTATCTTAAATGCCTTCTCGCATTGCTTTGTCCACTCGAATGGTGCATCTTTCTTGGTCAATTCTACCAATGGCTTTGCTATTTTGGAAAAATTTTCTATGAACCTTCTATAATACCCTATATGGCATAGAAATGATCTAACATATTTTATGATTTGTAGCCTCTAGGTGATGTTATGAATGACTCTTATCTTAATAAGGTCTACCTCTATTCCTTTCTATGATACCTTATGTCCCAAAATGATTCCATCTTGGACTATTAAATAGATTTTTTGCTAATTGAGCTTCAAATTGATTTCAACGCATCTTTCTAATACCTGCTCCAAATGGTCTAATGCCTACTTGAAATCTAACCCATAAGTAGAGAAATCGTCCATAAATACATCTACACCATTACCTATGTGTCTTTAGAAGATACTTAGTACTAATCTCTGGAAAGTAGTGGGTGCATTGCATAAGCCAAAAGGCATTTTTCTTAGAGGAAAATGTCCCCATGAATTGGTGAACGTAGTCTTTTCTTGATCTTTCGATGTAATGCAGATCTAGTTGCATCCACATATTCATCAATGAAGCTATAGTACTAATGTTCTGCTATGGTATTGAGGACCTAATCAACAACTGGTAAAAGAAAATGATCCTTAAATGTTGTAGAGTTCAATAACTAGAAATTAATACATACTCTCCACTTGCCATCTTTCTTTGGAATAGTGACTAAGGAATTGACCTATTCATTGTTTGTAATGGCATAAACAAATCTTGCATTTAATAATTTTTCCAATTCTTGTTTTACTACGTCTTTGAGCTTAGGATTCAACCTTCTCTAAGGCTAGTGATGTCACTTGATAGCTAGATCTGTGTAAATCCATTGTTGACATATACATGGATTGGTGCTTGTTATCTCATCATAGTACCATGTGAATGTTGTTGGTTATTTATTTATTACTTTCAATAATTTTTTTCTTCTGGTCTCTATTAAGGTGGATGTGGATGATTACTAGCTTTTTATTATTTAGAAAGGCATATTTTAGCATATCCTATAGGGCTTTTAACTCTAATAGTTCTGGCTCAAACTTGTCTAGGATCTCTGTTTATTCCCATTCAATTTCTTCTTCCTCGTGTGAATATGCATAGGGGTGTTTTCTTCGTAACTATTCTAACTTATCTGTTTCCTCAACATGGGCACTTATGATCTGATTGGTGGATTCCATGTATATTTTATATTTTGTCTCTTTATCAATAATTAGTCATTGGGTGCCTTCTTCTTTAGTGGCTATCACATACAAACATTTTTTCACACACATTTCTTTTACACTCTCATTGCATGTTGTGCTCTTTTCTTATTTAATAGCCCAAATTCTCTACACATAGTTACACCCATTATCATTGTATGTGATACACGGAACTCAGCATCTTTTTATAATGTCATCTTCATCTTCCTTGGAAATCTCTAAGGACAAATCTCTAGTTCTTAGCTTAGCACCCACAATGCTAAGCCATGCCCTTCCCATTATTATAGGAAATTCTCCCTTATTTTGCCTCATGTGAATTACTAAGAAGTTGATGGGGTAGGACTAGTCACTAATGATGGTGATGATATCATCCACCTTTCCAAGTGGAACAGTGATGGATTGATTTGTAAACTCTAATCAGATATTGTTTTTCCTTAGTAAAAGATTCCAGGCTTTATACATATCTTGTGAAATTAAGTTTTCTCCTAATGCAAAATATAGTATAACCTTGCATGGTTTGTAACCTACTATTTGGAGATGTATCAAGGAACTTCTTAGATCTATTATTTTCTAGGAAAGCACTCCTACCTTTATTCAATGTGTAGCAATATGTGTAAGCATGATCGTAGTCAGATTTGGATTGGTAGAAGATGAAAGCCTAGTATTCCCTAGGGGAGTGTGTATATATGGGGTTGATGTAGATGGAGTCCCCATCCTTTGAATCCTTTTTGGACTTATTCAAAAGAATGGACTTTTCCTCAGTCAAGGTTCATTCATTATTACCTCCTCCTATGTGTTTATTGACCTTGCAGGTAAAGAATTGGAACGTTTGTTTGATGGACCAGCTACTAGTTTATGTATGTAGAGATTCATATCCATTCTTAGATTGGTGGGTCTATAGTACTTTAGTGAATAATAATGAGAAGAAGTGCAAAATGAAGCATTCCTTGGAGAGATTGGACATTGAATGTAATATCCATAAGGATCTTGTTGCCTATATGGATATTGTTACCTTGACGGTGGCATTTCCCATGGTTATGGTTGTTGCCATTACTACTAATATTGCTCCTGTGGTTGAGGGTAGGCTGTACTTCGGTAGTATATTGGCTAGAAGGATTATCTAGAATTATCCTGAGGATAAAGTAATTGTCTTAGCATTTGCTTTTTAACAAATCTTATATTGAATGCGTATGCCCCAAACTCTTGCAAGTGGGTCATAACAAGGCAACATCCCTTAGGATATTCATATGAACATACCTCGCATCCTTCTTCTTCTTTTAAACTAGAGTCTATACATTCCTCAATTATAGCAACTTTTCCTCTTTTTTTATAACTTTCTCGTCCATGATCTCTTCTCTTCTTCTTATCTTTGCCTTTGTTAGATGCTTGTTTAGTTCTTTCTTTCGCTATCTTAAGAGCTATAGCAAACTTTTCATCCATTGAGTCCCACATCCTCTCTACCTTTGTGGCTATGTCATTAATCAATTTTTGAATTGGTGAAGTCTTCTTTTGAATTACATCCTCTAAGGTTTCTTCTTCCTACTTATCACACATTCGAACATCTCATTTTCTAATTGATGGATCTCAATTATACTCTTTAGCTAATTCTCTCTTCTTTAACTCTCCTTCCTATTTTGGCACTTCGTCTAAGAACCTTTGGATTCAATGGGTGGTCATCTTTGATAATCTTCTTTGGGCATAAATCCCAAAGGTTTCTCTCGTTTTCTTTCTTAACCAATCAACGATATGTCTTAGTTATTCCCGTTGTGAGAATCCATGGCCTAGGCTTCTATGTAGAAGAGATTAATATCTACCCATTGCCACATCAAGGGATTTGTGTGTCCCTTGCCTCCATAAAGGGATACGATATTGCATTCGACAAAAAATTGGTTTTATCAATGTGTATGAATATTATAGAATTTTAACTCTTGAAGTAATTGGACAAAATCTTCTATTTTTTACATAATAGCATTGTAAGATTGGGATTTTTCTAAATCTTGACATTTTCTATGTAATATCCTAGTGTTGAGAACCTAGGATCATAAGTTATTTATTTTCTTTTGCTAGGTATATTAGCATAAGGTTGTATCTTACTAGTGATTTGTGCTAGTGTATTCTAATATCTTTCTTTTTTTCTTGTTAAAATTAAAACTTGAGATAACTTGGATTAAATCATATTATTATATACTAATGGCTATACATCTTAAGGTTTGAACCCTTAACTTCTTATTTATATGTATTTATTATATATTGATATTTTATCATTCTTTTATTCCTATTCTTTTGGGTTTATTCTCAAATTGTTATAACTAATTATTCTTGCTCTTAAGATGAACAAGTTGGCAAGATGCTAGTGGTCCCTTACTGGTAATTTAAAATTATTTTTTTATTTGTGTATTTTATGTTACTCTAAGGTCTTAGAATAATGTAAGAATATGGTCTAAAGGTATGTTAAGTATTTAATAAAATTTTATTCTAATTTGTTCTTTTAGTTTATCGTAGAACTCATTCTTGGGCATATAGACTTATTCTAATATTTTTTTAGTAACTTAAACAAATTGGTTGACTATCGAACCCTTTTGTAAATACATGTGATCTAATTTTGGAATTAGATTGGTATTCTTGAAATTGTCCAAATACTATTTTATGCCTTTAAGTACTTGACCACATTGGCTCTCTTGGCATGAATTATTTGTTGCTCTTTGTCTCATTCTTCTTCTCATAACTCTAAATGATGGATCAGTTTGCAATTTCTAAATAAGAATACTTTCTTACTTGGTGAAGCTTTACACTCAACCAATCTCTCAAGGTAGAGAAAATATTCTTTCTTCCATCAAATTCTACAAGCAGGTTTTCTTTTTAGACCTGCTTTCCTTCTACATTTTATTCTCAACTTTCATTATTAATTCTACCTTGTTATAATTTGATTTCATACATTTTTATAATTTTCCATTTTTCTTCTCAATCTCTCCTTTCACTTGGATCATCTCTTCTCACCAGTAATAATGATTGCCATCTCCTTAAATGTTGCAATCTAAGTCACGAAAAATCTAAGGGTTGTAATGAAAGTCAATGAACTTTCTTTGCATTTTCCAAAACAATGTAACATTAGCAATGTTCAACAAGGACAACAACATTTAATAGTGATGGCTAGTTAACAATCTAAGCATGTATGAATGCCCTTGTAATGTGTAAAAGCTAAGAAACTAACCCTTAGGTCTTTCATTAACTAACATGATTCCCATGAAGGCTATTGAGGTGGAATAAGTAGGTCTTTCCATGAAATTCATTTAGAGGATTCTATTAATGTTGTGAGGTACTTCTTAGCTTGTTTTATCATGGTAAAGTTAATTTAGAGGATTTTGTCAACCTAGTGACATGTAGCTAGTAATAGGTAACCTTATGTAATAGTGAGAAGCTAAGAAGTTAGGGTAGCTATAGGATTGATGTTAGTCATAATGTAACCTAATAGTTGGATATACATGACGGTTAGCTTAGATAGGTAAGGCTTTACACTAAATAGTTCTTGATGGCTAGAAAAATAAGTATCAACCTTATAGTTATTCTAATGTTTGATGTTGTAACTTATAGAATATCAATGGTAATTAGTGCATTAATAGTAATGTTAATGATCTTGATTAACAATTAATTTCATTGTAATAGTTGTTGGTTCTAATAGTATGCTTTACAGCATTAGCCTCGTATTCTAGTCTTGATCTAGAAAGCTTCAAGATGGTTTCCTCTATGGTAAAAGTGTTCTAACTCTTTTTGAATGTGTTTCATGCAAGTCTTGTAAGAAGTTTAGAAGGTGTACAAGGAGGAGCTAAAAAGAGGATCAATATTGCATAAAAAGATCATTTCTCAATATATTTTATTTATGTTTTTAGTTGCTTAATGGATTTGTATCTTGGTCATGAATATGAACTTTCTATGAAACTCTTATATTATGATGTAATGAGGCCTACGTAGACATAAATACATTAATGTGGATTTCTCAAGTGGTTTTAAGTCATTAAGTTCTAAGTTAATATAATTAACTTATGTGGTTTTATAAGTATTCAAGTTACTTAAGGATACATAAAGTGATTAATTTTATTCTTTACATGTCTCAAGGACAATTAAGTTTAATATGTTTTCCAAGTTAACTTTGAGGGTTTGACATTATAAGTAGAAGGAGAACAATTTTTTAATGATTAGAGAGTTTATTATTCATAAGTATATCATCTAAGCAACTCATGTATACTATTCCTTATGAGGTGTTAGCCTAGTGGTAAGACTCTTAATTTGAAAGCTCCAATTCATGGGTTCAGTTCTATTAGGCAATGTTGAGTTATGAAGTTTTATTAAACTATACATCTTAGGGTGTAACTTAGGCTTAGCAACTTATTATAAGTAAAGTATTATCTTATGTGCCAAGTGAGGGGTTAAGTGCTAACTTGCATAGGGCCTTGAAAGCTTCTTTTTATAAGTGAATTTAATTATTATTAGTAAGGCTAATTCCACAACTTGATTATTAGAGATTCCTAGAATTTAATGTGAATTTTTCAAATTTTAATATTTTTAAATTAATAAACGTTAATCCTTGTTACTAAGTTTTCTATTTTTGGCTAAGAGGCCAATTACTAGCCCGATCCAAGAGAGTCTTCTTACATCATGATAAAATAATTTCATTATCATAACGGTGAGGGAAAACTCACTTTGTCACACTTTTTTCTTTTGCTAGACTTTGTGATGGTAAATAAATAATTATCATCATAATGTGGGATAAGAGATGAACTTTTTTATAAGAATTATTATTTGTAAGAGTCCAACTACTTTGTAACCTAGACTTTGTCCTTGGAAAATTGATTTGAGATTTTTTAATTTGAAAAATATAAAAAAACTCTCTTGGGCAAATAATAGATATATATCATAAATATATAGCCAAACTAGTCTACATTCATTCTCATTCTTTCTTCAACAATTACAATTATATCTTCACCTAAATACATAATATGTTTCAGGAATAATAAAGAGATTAAATAATCTTTTTTGTTAAATTGTGGTGAGTGGTGAGGTACCCCTACACTCAACCATATGAATATGAGCATTCACGCACGATCTGGTTAAACTCTGAAAATGGGCTAGTTGTGATATCTAGATAGTTACACATTGATCGTAGTTTATTGTCTTCCCACCTAGACTAGTATTTGCTTTGTCACGAATGGCTTAGTCTAGAGTAAGGTGTATGATGTGGTCCTAACTAGTGCTACTCCTAGAGGCAATGGAAAATAACTTTTTTAAGCTAATAGCGAAAGGGTGAAGAGAGTCTAAACTAGCCTAAGTACGATGAGCATTCGTCCTTTAATCATCCGTACACATCTTGGACCTTGTGTACTACTGTTGGGATTACCAAGCGCATGTACTAGGTACACTATTGGGATACCAAGTAGTCACACTTAAATGCTTGTGATTAAGTTGTACTCATTCTACATTTAATAATAGGGATAGGAAATGAGGGTAGAAAAATATTAATTAAGAAAGTGATAAATGACAATAAAAGTAAGCAAATAAAACTAAGTGAATGCTGCAATAATGAAGTAATCTTGATCTTTATTACTAGTCATGTGCATGTCCAAGTATGTCACACTCGAATAAAGGTTTTGTACAATTACAATCATCACACTACCGGCATGCACTGAGGAAAGGGTTGAGAGGAATTGAAACTGACAAAAAGATCCTACTCTAACATTAACTTTTCCTATGTCTCTCCCATGTGCCCAATTGTGTATTTATAGGCTCACACAGAAACCACGATATTGTGTACCCGATATTGCTAGTGAGGCCGTGATATTGCGTACTCGATATCAAGGGTCCGATATCGGAGGCTGACAAATCATGGTTCATCATACCCCTCTAACTGAATGAAAACTCATCCTTGAGTCAAACAAAATGAGAACAAGCCCCATTGATTACACAATGGATAGGTATGGGATTATTGACTAACTAGGAATTTATTCATGCTGTAGTGGAGGATTGCACATAACAAAATTGGGACACAGACATAAAATTACAAAAGGACAAAATTTGTGGAACTCATGGGGTTCCCAGTGGTGGTGGCTCCTCCATGGGTGCCTTTCCTTTGTTCTGCGCACTAGCTTCTGAGATTTGTAGCGACCAAAAACGTCGACGGCTAGAAAAGAAATGCCAAGGGGCCATTGGCCGCTAGCAGTCTTGACCCCGTTTCCGCAGGAGGGCCATGCTAGATGGAACAAAAATGGGGCGCCCTGAACAGTCTGGTCGATCAAACAGGGACTTAGTTGGTGTCTATATAATCTTTTGCAACGTGTGATTTGAAAATGAAACTGATAGTGTGAAGTAATGCTTAAATGTAGAGGAAACAGAAAATAGTGTAAAATGCAATAGAGGAAACAGAAAACATCGTAAAGTGCAATAGACGAAATAGAAAATAGCATAAAATACAATAGTAAATGGGAGATAATGTAAAATACAATAGAAAAATGCACCGCTTCGAAGCTATGACCTCACTCTGTCAAGATGGACACAATCGATTGCACAATGCTGGGAAGTGTAGAGATCCCGAGAGTAACCAAGATGTGTAGAACAAGATGGCTGTGCGCTTGAATGCGGGCTCAGTCGTCAACAATGCGATGTTCTACCAAGGTGGTAGAAAAGAACAAACTAAAATGCCAACTGAGAATGCTAGCTATTTACAATGTCAAAACAAGAAGCTTACAATGCCTAAGATTACAGTGCCAATGTTTTGCTTGTTAGCCAATCAAACTGTTAGCCAACCAGATTGCCGAGGAAACAGACTGAGGACTAAAAAGCTTTTAAAAAGGGGAATGCCAAAAGTGCAAAAAGTTAAAGTGTACTAGTGCCCGAGCGAGCCAGAGAGAGAGAGAGTTTAAGCGTCACTCATTGGGGTATTTATAGGACCAAGGGCATGCGAAAGATGTGGTTTGGACACCACGTGCCTTGGGCCTATGCTAACCTGTCTATGCTGCACATGCCTGCATGACCGTTGGGTGAGCCTTCCACACTGTAATTATGAACCTACCGCATCGTAATTATGCTGTCAGAGCAATAGTGCAATTAGGTGAGGTGCATTAATGTCACGTAACCACTTGTCACTTTGTTATGCTTTGTAGTGTAGCATGTTGGCGTAGCGTAGCATCTTGTTACATGTCTTGTTGTATGTGTAGAAAGCCTTTGAAACGTGTAGGCTGTTCATTGTATGTTTGCTATGCTATGCTACACTACGTAGCGTAGCATAGCGTAGCGACTGGTCTTAGTCGCAAAAATCGTCACCAATCTATGAACTTTGCCTCTTACACTACGAAGTTTGTGAACTTGTTGATCCCGCACTTTGAGTTTCCTTCTATCAACTTCCACAAAATTGCTATGGCTCGCTGCGCCATGTAGCTAAGCATAGCGTAGCAACAAACATGACATGATTTTGGCCAAGTTTGCCACATTCTAATAGAAGGAGACATTGCCGAAAGACTTGAAGTCAAGCGAGGGGGCTGATTGTCTAGCTTTTGCTATGTTGTCCTACGCTACGTAGCACAACCTAGCATAGGACTGTGCTTCTACAAACATCTTCTAAAGTTTTCTATGCTACATGTCATAGCGTAGCGTAGCAAGACTCATTGACCTAGAAAACTTGCTGAAGTGAAAAATCTAAAAATTAGAGCATCGATCTCTCGAAGAACTGCCATAATGCTGCGTGTTTTGCGAAGACTTGGTGAAGCAAGAATGTCTTTAAATTTTTGGGTGTTTCATTGGCCCCTCTTTGTCAATGTCTGGAGGATGCACTCGAGAGACGTTGACAAAGAAAATGAAACACCACCAAAGACATGACGCTAATGTTGTCGCTCGGTGAACGTCGGGACGTCGCTCAACTGTGCTTGAGAGTGAAAGGACAAAGTAGGGAGGAAGGAGGTTTAGGAGAAGGGTAAATATGATGTTTAGCAAAGTCCCTTGTCAGAGTGCTCATGAGGAACTTGTTCGCATTTTCATCTTTACATTTTTTGGCATTTGACCCTCTATAGGATAGGTGTTTCTTACCCAAGATGAGCTACGTTACATCCCAGGGGTTTTAACCTGCCTACAAATGCTTCCCATGTGGCGAGCTGCATTACGCACGTCATGGAACTTGCACCTTGAAGTAGTCAAGCTAGTCGAGGCACTCACTTCATGACGTCGTACCCTATAAGCATGACAGAGAGCGAGATGAGAAGCGAGGGTAGGAGTCTTGCTTGCTGCAGACATTGTTGAAGCTCTTGGACACCCACGCTGGTGCATGATGTCCAAAGTAGGAAGGCCATCAGTGGCCTTGGCAGTATCGGCATGGAGGAGCTGGCCTCGAAGGTGCCAAGAGTTGTTGTGACTGTGAATACTCTAGAATCCCTACCAAAGGCATGCATTCTTAGTTCAGCTATGGGATCAACTACCACATAGCTAAACATCATGCGAGCCAAGGCATTGTCACGGGGCCGGAGGATGACAATAATGTGGCTGCATCACAATACTGCTGAAACTCCAGCTGCGGGCACTGGCCAGGGAGCTACCGTTAGGGCGATGGGTCGTGGCGACGGTAGGTCTGAAGGGCCAGTGCAGTGTCATACAACATCTCTAGAGGGACAGCACAATGCCAAGGGTAGCAGCGTTGCTTGCGTTCCAGAGCGTGTCCCCATTATGTCATGGACTACGTTTTGGAGCTGCAACATCCCACTCGTGTGTCAGCACTGCACATGCTTGTTCAATGTGTACTTAGCGCAGATGCACGCTAGGGACATGATGCAAACCCAGTTTAAGGTCTTGGTAGACCATGTGCTGGTTTAAAGTCCCAATAGACTACTGTGTTGATTTAAGATCCCAACAGACCGCACATACTAGTCTAACTTCATAGCGGACGTGCCATGCTAATTTATAGTCACAGCAGACTAGCTGTGCCAGTTTTACATCATAGCAGATGGTTGCTACCAGTTTAACGTCATAGCAAATGCTGCTCAATGCTGCTAGTTTAACGTTGTTATAGACGCTACTCGATGTCGTTGCCAATTTAACATCGTAGCAGACGGTGCTGGGTGTTGTTGCAAATTTAACATCATAGCGAATGGTGCTGGGTGCTATTGCAAGTTTAACGTCGTAGCGGACGCTGCTTAGTGTCACCATGCTTCAGACATAGTACGGCTTGAGGTACGAGTGATTCACCGAGTTGGCAAACTCGTTGCCGTCCATGTCCGCCAGCTTGAAGGCTCCATTCTCGAAGGCTTTGGTGACCATGTAAGGGCCTTCCCAGTTGGCTGAGAATTTTCTCACATGCTCGTGGACAACCTTGAGAATGAGGTCTCCCTTCTGAACTGGCCATCGATGCGGGTCTACACGGTGCTTTTGTTGTTGCTTGCTTTGGTAGTGCTCTATGTGTCTAAGCGTCTACGCGTGCTCCTCCTCTATTGAGTCGAGGTCGATGGTCCACAACTCGTTGTTATAGGCTTCACTCACGATGTCTGCGAGGATCATCTGAAGTGATGGTACCTGTAACTCAAGAGGCAACATAGCTTTAGATCCGTAAATAAGGCTGTAAGGAGTCTTACTTGTCATGGTTTTGCATGTTGTTTTGTAGGCCCGTAAGATGTAGAGGATTTGCTCGTGCTACCGCCTCTTCCTACTGCCTAGCATCCACTTCAGTAAGTTGATGATGGACTTATTTGTAGCCTCCACTTGCCCCTTTGCCTATGGATAGTATGGCGAGGAGAATGATTACTTAATGCCTAGATTGCTACAGAAGGTTCAGGTTTCCGTACTATTGAACTGTGGCCCATTATTGGTCACAATAGTTATTGGAAGCCCAAACCTTATCACAATGTTATCTAGGATGAAATGGCAGATTTGTTGAGATGTCATTTTCCTCAAGGGAATAGCTTCCATCCACTTAGTGAAATACTCAGTGACGATGATAATGAAGCTATGCCCTACAGAGGACTTAAGCATGATAGGTCATATGAGGTCTAGTCCCCATCGTTGGAAAGGCCACGTGATTTGCATTGGGTGCAAGTCCATAGGTGAGACGTGTATGAGATTTGCATAACTCTAGCACATGTCACACGTCTTGACTTTCGACAAGCAGTCACGCTCCATGTGGGGCCAATAGTACCCTAGCCATCTGATCTTCGTAGCCATAGCCCTGGATGCTATGTGTCCATCGCACAACCCTTCATGCACTTCATTAACTACCCTCTACGCCTGCTCCCCACCCACGCATGCCAGCAATATCCCGTTGTAGGAGCGTCGGCATAGGGCGTCATTCCCCATGAGCGTATATTGCAAGGTGCACTTACGGATTGCATCTCTCTAGGCAGATGTCAATTCGCATGGGGGTTCGCCATGTTGTAGGTAGGCTTTAATGTTAGCATACCACTCATGGGCATTCGCAGTACTGATGGAGGCCACGTGTTCTGCCTAAGTGATAGGCTCAGTACATTTGACTATCGATGTCAGTAGACTCGCAAACGAGTGTGGTGGAATGTTTAATGCTAGGGTTGCTAAGGCATCTGCCACGGTGTTTTCGTTGCATGGCACGTGTTGCACATCTATGGTTGCAAATTACTTAAGCATGCTTTTTGCTAGGTCGCATTAGGGTTGCAGGTGCGTAGCTTTGTAGGCATAGACCTCAGTGATTTGATTCACAACTAGTTGCGAATCACCAGCGATTGCTAAGTGTTGTATGCATAGTGTTTAGTTAGCTGAGAGGCCTCTAATTAGCCCCTCATATTCTGCCACGTTGTTGGTGCATGGGAACTCAAAATGATAAGAAAACAAGTGCATTTCTCTAGAGGGGAACATAATGATGGCACCCGCACTACCTCCTCGTGCAGTTGAAGTGCTGTCGAAGTGTAAGGTAGCTTCTAGGTGCAAAGGGACAACGTTGATAGTGCCAACATGTTCATCTGGGAATTCGGGGTCTATGATTGCATGGTCGTCGATGGGTGAGGTCGTAAGCTATGTTGCTATGGCTTGACCCTTAGTCGATGAATGGCTTACATAGTGTAGGTCCAACTCCGTGGTTATTGCTTTTCATTGGGCTATCCTGCTACTTTCATATAGGTTGTTAGTGATAGCCCAGAGTATGTTGCTTTTGCAAATGATCTTGACTACACTACGAAATAGATAGTGCCTCCACTTTTTTAGTGCGAACACTAAGGCAAGGCAATTCCTCTCTACTTCGTCGTATTTTTTTTCATGCACTATTAGTGCATGACTCAGGTAGTACACTGGTATCTCAGATCCATCATCTCATTTCTAACATAGCAATGCTACGATAGATGTGTCAAAGGTGGCAAGGTAGATGTAGAAAGGCTTATCCCTTTGTGGTGGATGCATGGTTGGGAGGTGCGAGGGCTCTTCCTTCAAGTTGTTGAAGGCTTGTTGACATTGGGTTATCCATTTGAAGTCAACCCCCTTCTTTAGAAGATGTTGCATGGGGTGTAACTTGTCAACCAACTTTGCTATAAACCTTTGGATGAACTATACTCTACCTTGCAAGCCACATAACTCCTTAAGGTTCGTAGGAGGTGTTAGGTTGACAATGGCCTTGACTTTGTCAGGGTCCACCCTTATCCCAGCTTTCGATACTATGAATCGTAACATGCGTCCAGTTTTCACACCAAAGACACACATCTTAGGATTAAGGAATAAGTCGTGCATTTGGCAACACTTGAGGACTACCCCTAGATCGTGTGGATGGTCAACTGCCTCTTTGGACTTGACTACTATATCGTCCACGTAGTCATTTAGTGTTTCTAGGATGTAATCGCTAAATATGTAGGTCATGGCTTGCTGGTAGGTTGCTCCCGCGTTCTTGAGCCCAAAAGGCATCATGGTGTAATAGAAGGTCCCCCATGGGGTCATGAAGTTCATTACTAACTGATGCTCTAGGTTGATGTGAATTTGGTTGTAGCTGAAAAAGCCATCCAAGAAGGATAACAAGTCATGACTAGCCGTAGTGTTGATGAGTTGATCTATGCTTAGAAGTGGGAAATCATCGTTGATCGTCACCCTGTTCAGATCCCAAAAGTCTATGCAGATTCCTATTCCTCCTATTTTCCTGGAAACTACGACGATGTTGGACACCCATTCCGAATAATCAACTATGCAGATGAAACTAGCTTGGTATAGCTTGGTGATTTCATCCCTCACACCTAGCATGTTTTCTGGTTTGACTTTTCGAGCCTTCTGCTTGATTGCCTTCATGCACAGGTATAGGACAATCTTGTGTTGTATCAGTCGTGGATCTAAACCTGGCATGTCACTGTATGACCACGCGAAGACTTCGATGTTATCTTGCAGAATTTTGACTATGCTTTCATGCATCTGCATGTCTAGGAGGGAGCTAAGCTAAGCTTCAGCGTTTTCATTTCCCCATCGGATGTGGTCACAGGCGTGTCGACAAGAGGATCCTTGATTACATCCCCAGCCTCCAAATCTAGGGTTCGGACTAGATGCTCGAGCTAGTCTGGGGATGCTTCTAAAGATGCTATGGTGCTAGCTATGGTCGACCCCCAGTCGATTAGGTCTAGGTTCAGTTGTTTTGTGAGCTTTCCATGTGGACCTGCTAGGGCTAAAGGCATGGAGAGATTGCGATGAATTTCCATTTTCTGCTTAACTTGTCAAAATGAGGTGAAAGCTCGTTTAAAAGGCACCTGTTGGTAGCAATCGCGTATAACGAAAACTTGCAAAGTAGTGATGAGATATAAGATGTAGAGATTAAAATTTTGCCAGTTTAAAGTCATGGCAGACCATTATGGCATGAAGATGTAGAGCTACAAAAATAGGAAATGTAACAATGTCGATGCAAAAATGGGTAACTGCTAAGGAGAAAATGTCAAACTACTAATGCGAAAACATGAGATTGCTAGTTTAGTGTCATTGCAGATTGCAAACGTATGACAGATCAAAAAAATGCTAGTTTAAGGTCTTTTCGGACTATGAAAATTGCAACTGTGCTGGGGTTTGCTAGTTTAAGGTGTTTTTGGACCGGTAAAAGAGCAACTATGCTACAATTCCTAGTTTAAGGTCTTCCCAGACCATGATAATCGAAAATATATTTTTTATTTTTCTGGAAAGCAAGCCATTAACTCGAAGCATGTCAAGCTTTTGATGCTAATAGTGCTATGATGTCATGGCAGGCATGCTACACAGTATGGCACACTCTACATTAAATGGAGAGAGAGAGCAGTAAGTTTCCCTTTTCACCATTATGGCCATAAATTGGGATTACACCCTAGTAAGCTTATCATTCTCACCATAAGAGCGTAGAGTCCATATTCGGAGCACAAGGCCATTTTAGAGTGCTTTTGCTAACAATGAGCAAGGTGGTTTTCTGCACAGCGGCCAGGAAGAATTTGCAAGTAGGATGATGGCTCCGAGGAAGGAATGCACAAACTTGGCACTTGTAAAGGTCGAGGAGGTGAAGCAAACCTTAGGGTGCATTTTTTGTTATTTGCGTTGTTTTAGCCATTTGCATTTTCTATTATTGCATTGTTTTGGACTTTGTGTCGCCATTGTTGTTGTTTCGGCTGCGGCGGATGCATGAACACTACTCCATCGTTGCATGTGAGGTCACTTAAACCGCCATCGTTGCAATTATCATAACTGCAGGGGTTCGGGTAGTTCAAGTTACTTGGCCTTCGAATGGCATGACATAGGACCTTCAGGAAGGTTGGGCCATGCGTGATGCGACAGTGAGACACGTGTTCTGTCAAGGCATATTGTTAATCGCCCTGTTAGGGTTAATTACTATGTTATTTTTTGCTACGCTACTACTTTCATGTTCTTGCTACACTACGTGTGGGAAGAGGGTTATGCTACGCTACATGCATGGATTGCTAAGTATTGCTACGTTGCGTGTGTATTTCACTTAGACATGATGCTAACATTTTCTAGTTGCGTTATGCAGGGTAGGACTAAGGCAAATGCTGATTGTTTTGGAAATTAGAGGGATCCTGTGTCATGTGAGAAAATATGTGGCCAATGCTCCTCCTCCCCAAATACGCATGGGAGAGCGGGGGATCTGGTTTAGGAAAGGGGCACAGGACTTCTTACAATTCCTCCTCAACCACTTCAGTGTGATCGTTTGGTCCTCCCTAGAGGAGGAGGAGGCAGCCGACATAATAGAAGCCATATTGCCTAGGGCAAGTTGGGGCATTCTGAGGTTTCTGAATGATGGAGAAATCATGAGCAAGCAAGGAGAAGGATCCAGTCAACGTCCAGTAGGGTTAAGGTGTTTGGCCTGGATCTGGGATATGCTTGAGTACAGTTACTACCACCATTACAACATACTATTCCTCGCACGTTTTATGATGACATGCTTCCAGCACCCCCAGGGAATTGTCTACTGTGCTGGTAGGTGAGTTTTGCAGCTTTTTTCCGCTGTGTTTGTGCAATGCTAGCCATACTGGCCTAATGCTAACAGTATGCATTTGATACTAGGTTCTTCATCAACAAGGATGGAGTTCACGACCAATCGGGTCTGCTGGCTACAGCACAGCTAGCCCTACAGGAGTTCTCTTCTGCTAAGAACCTGTGAGTGGGCATGATTAGTCAATGCAGGGGTGAATATCACACCTACCCAAGCGCATAATATTCCCTACGATCAATGCAAGGGGCAGGGTTGGCTGGATAAGGAGTGGGCAGAACCCTTCAAATCGGTCACAGTTGTGAAACACCACAAAATTTTGAGCTTAGTACTTCTCCAACAAGAGTCAAGCTAAGTCATGACGCTCCCCAACATGACTGAAGCTTGAGGACCCCACAAACAGCTTCAATCAAAGTCGAACTCAACAAAAAACGGTTCCCTGGGACCCACAAATGACCACGGCAACATCTGGCATCAAACATGGCGACTTCGGAGCTCAAGATATTGGGTTTTCACTGAGTATGCAGTATGCAGCATACACGCCCAGCGTACACTCCCAGCATATATGCCTCGTGTACACGCCTAGCGTGCACGCCTCACATGTACACTCAACATGTACGACTGATGGGTACATCCAACATGCAATCCCAAAGACGGCATGGAAACGACATTTCAGAGTAAGATTTTGTACAAGGCATCAACTCACAGGAACAAAGAAATTATCAGGTATCATCATGGGCTCCAGAAAGTCGAATTTTGGTCTCGACATCATGCACTTTGGAGTTCATACGCTGAGCTCAGCGTATATGCTCAACATGTACAATGTGTACGCCCAATGTGTAGCACAACGTATACCAATCAAAGCTCTCCAAAACTGTGTCATATCAAGGCCAACTAAGCTAAACATCCACAGGCAGCATTCTCGTGACATCCAAATTCAAATCCGAGGGCCAAATAACTTCTTTTGTTTTAATCAAGTCTGTACGCCGAGTTCACATGCCCAGCATGTATACGCTGGTGTATAGCAGTGTACGCTGGCGTGTAGCACACTGTACACTTATAAAATTTCATTCTTTTGCACTCAGTCAACGCGCCACATGTCACCCAACCCGAGAGTCCAGCACTCCACAGCCAATCATCCCCTCTCAGATCCGAGTCTAACGTCTAAACTTGCATAAAAACCCCGATTTTGACCAGATCAAGGTTGGGGGGGAAAATTAGAGGCATCTTGGCAAAAATTCGGACAACCCACATTGAGAAAAATCCAGAACCTTCATCCGATACATCGGACTTCAACCCTGCACGCTGAGCATACAGCCTTTACACTGTGCCTACAGTTCAAACCGGCATACTTTCATCCCTCCGCATCCATCAAGGCTCTTCATCTACCTTGTGTCAGATCCACAACTACGTTCAGACCGGTGCACTGTAATCTATATTATTTTTGCAATAAAGTTGTTTCATTTCTGGTCAAGATCTATTACAATTTTCACCTATTCTCGTTTACTTCTATGTTTGTTTCCTTGCATGTTTACATTCCAGATCACATTTATTACGCTCTTTACGCATAACCTAGCATATTGCATATTGGCATACATTGGGGAAATCCTTATCTGATCCGCATGCGGACCACCCAAGGTACTCTACCTTCGTCCGTTCTAGCTCACCCTCAAGCGAAGGTAGGGTCTTCTATGCGTGTCCGGGGATCTCTTAGTTTCTGTTTCATTCCAACCGAAGACCAACGATTTCGGATAGTACAGAAAATGATGCTAGAAGGAGGGCCTAAAACTATTTAAACCTACTCTGATCTCATGCACGCACCTCGACGCTTCAAATTGGTACTCCGATTCTCCCAGATTCACATTATGCCAACATTAAACTCAATTCTGAACTCCTCGGATCTACACCCTGTTCTATAGAATCCCCAGTGTCTACACGTTGTTCAGCCTACCCGTACGCTTTACGCTATAAACCTTGTCTACATGCTATCTAGCCCACCTATTCGCTATATGTTGTAGACCCTGTCTACACGCTGTCCAGCCCACCTGTACGCTATATGCTGTAGACCTTATCTACATGCTGTCTAGCCTATCTATACGTTGTATGTTGTAGACCCTGTCTACACGCTGCTCAGCCTACCTGTACGCTGTACACTGTAGACTCTGTCCACACGCTGCTCAGCCTACCTGTACGTAGTACGCTGTAGACCTTGTCCACACGCTACTCAGCCTACCTGTACACTGTACGCTGTACGTTGTAGACCCTGTCTACAGGCTGCTTAGCCTACCTGTACACTGTACGTTGTAGACCCTGTCTACACGCTGCTCAGCCTACCTGTACGCTGTACGCTGTAGACCCTGTCTACATGCTGCTCAGCCCACTTGCACGCTATACACTATTTCCATACGCTGGTCGCTGAAGCCTATACACTAAGATCCAGTCTATACGTTGTACGCTGCAAACTTAGCTGTACACTTTGATAAGTATACCAGTTTCATATCCCTTCCACCATGTTATATTCACAACCGTTTCATCATGAACACTGCAAACCCCAATGCTTCAACCAAACCCATCACAGATATCATAGGCCCTATGGCCGTTCAACAACCCATAGTACAACCAACGGTAAGACCTTGCCAGTCTCTCAGACTGCAAGGGAGGAACCCATCATTTAACATTATAACCTAGGAGCAATACAATTTCATATGCGTAAAAATACAAGCTGGCCTTGTCGTGGATCAAACTAAAATGGAGGTTAAGAAACACTACGAACTGTTTCATAGGGGAGGACATGAGTTCATCCCTTCCCCGTATGATATCATCCCTCTCCCAAAGCACTACTCTAAGCTCATCTCACAGCTCCTCCTACTAAGGAGTCAGTCTCTAGACCAGTTTGTGGCAAATCCTCAATTGGAGGAGGAGGACAACTTCGCAACTTAGTCCAAGCATGAAGATTCGTACCATACCCTCAGCCCACAAACTTACGCAAACTCATTGTTTCACCCATTCACGGGGGAAACTATGTCCCTCTAGCCATTTAAAATCACTCAAGCACATGTGCCTCAACAAGAGCATCCACTCTTGTCCTCACTCCTCCTGTGACCGATGCACATTTCAATACGCTCCCCCTCACTATTCCTCCTGCTACCACAGTACCCCCGTTCTTACAAATACAACCTCCTCAAAATAATGTAGGGGTAATCTTCCTGCCCCAAGTGATCGGGATGCTGCATGTGATACCAGCTTCTACATCCGTCCACTATATACCGCGAATCCAAACCCAAGGAGCATCCTTTACAACTGTAACTCAACAAGTTTAGGATGTTCCTACACAAAGGGTGATCGGGCAATGGGCTGCGATTGGTGCTCAACCGCATCAACCCCCTCACTATAACATACCACCTCATACAATTTTACCCACTAACATTCCTCAAGTACAACCACAACAACAACAGCAATCCCTTGCCTACAATGCGCCGCCCCTAGTACCACCCACCACAAATATTCCACAAGCGCAGCCTCCAACCACACAACTTTCTTCCTTCTAGCCCACTATCCAACAATCTAACCTATATACTGTGTAACATCATCAACCTACTATCTTACCTAATTCCCAAGACTGGGCTGATGCCAAAAAACTAATGCAGGAGCTAACTGACGAGGTCAAACGCCTCAAAATAGCCACCGACGGAGAGCTTAAGGTAATGGACTTCTATCACGATGACCCTATCAGCTCTTCAGTTTTGCCTCTAATACTACCTAAGGGTGTTTCCTTACCCACGCTGACTAAATACAATGGGGAGACAGACCACAAGGCTCACCTCATAACATTTAGATTAGAATGCGCGCTACTTCAGGCATGGCCATACGCCATTCTGCGAGTGTTACCCATGTCCCTCACAGGAAGAGCACTTGATTTGTATTGGGCCTTGCCACGAAACTCAATATCTTCTCTAGAAGATTTGTTACACCAATTCGTTACTAGGTTCAAGTATAACTTGAAGCCTGAAGCAACACGTAACAGCCTCATACAGGTCAAGCAAGCATCGCTTGAACCTGTTCAAAAATTTATTCAACGGTGGAGTGCTGCCCTCAAAGAGCTCCACGAGCCAATCCCAGAGACATATCTCCTCACCATCTTTAAAGGGGCCATCAATGATTTTGTTAAGTCCAAATTATATTATCTCAATGCACGCACTCTTAGTCAGGCATTTGTACAAATCAAGAACATAGAGGAGGCAGCCCAAAACAGCCACGACCCTGCCTATTCAGCCTTTAAAAACCAACATAATAAGAAAGACAAAGAAAAGGCTAAAACCACTGTAGCGGCAGTAGCGGAAACACAACAAGCGAATGCGGGACAACAAAGCAAACCGCCCGCTGCCCCTACTAATTACGCTAGACCCACTCCTGTGACTACACCCAAATCGTCCACATCACAAAATCCTACATCGGGTTGTGCGAGAAACTTCGAGAGGAAGGACCCCTCTCAATACACGCCATTGCCCATGAAACCCTCACAATTATTCGACCAACTCCTAAAGGCCGGACTGATGAAACATAAATAACTGTCCCCTGCAGCAATCCAAAGACATGATCGGTTCTGTTAATTGGTTCAGAACCCAATCCTGGAAACGCCAGATGAGCCCCCAGTTCCAAAAGGCTTTAGAATGGATCGTTTTTGTGATTATCATCAATGTAATGGGCATGGCACTAACTATTGTTTCACCCTAAAACAAGATATCCAACGAATGATCAATGGAGGTCAAATCACTTTTGATGAAGCTAATTCGGTCCAACCACAAAACAAGGCCATGGGTGTATATAGAGATCCTCTGAATACTAAAGAAACACCTTATATAATTAACACCATCTACTTGGACAATGAACCGGAAACACCTAGGATTAACACCATCCATTCCGATCATGAGCAGCAAATGCCTAAGAGATCATTTGTAGTGCATATTCCTCCCACTGTACAAACAACTGTGCCCCAACCATCATACTCCCCACAAAAACCTTATGTCATCTGAATACCCCCCGCCGTAGCAACTTCTATCATACCACCACATGAAAAACCATACGTGGTGCATGTACCTCCCACCACTACTACCGCAAACACACAATCACCTCTTACCCGGCCTGCTTCCTACGTAGTCCGAGTGTCACCTGCAGTCGCAACTACAGAAGTACAACCTCCAGCTAGGCCAACTCCATATGTTGTTAGAATACCCGAATGCTCTGATGACCACCAATCCTCCACTCCGCAAACACAAAATAGACCAACCCCCTATGTTGTTAAGGTGCCTAGGTAGCCTGACACTCAACCCCATTCAACCATCCAACTGCAACCCCGCCCTACTCCATACGTTGTACAGATTCCAAAGCAACCTGAGATTCCGATACCAACTATTCCCCCACGCCACACATGAGAACGCCTAGCAGACAAGCTTACGCAGGAATGCTTGGAGAAGGAACGTCAACGACTAGCCTTAGGACCTCCCAAGCCCACCCCGCTAAGTGCAATACCCATGACATCACCTAACAATAAATCAAACACAAGCCATGAGGGTGAATCATCTGGAAAGCATGATACGTCTAGATCAACAATTCCAGATAAAAATGATAAACCAACTACGCATGAGATAAAACTGTTGGGCCCGATGGACCAAATGACTATCGACAAACATACGCCCAACAATAAAGATTTAGCAATAGCTCTAACACAGGTCACACAGGCACTTAAATAGAAAAACACTTCATTAAGCTTATACGACTTGGTGTTAACTTCTCAAACCCACTGCCAAGCCCTAGTACACATGTTGACATCCATCCCAGTAAGCGAAGACTTACCTGCAAATGAACCCTCAATTCATGCGGTAATGTATTCACCTCAAGGATCGACTCCTAAGTCACTAGGTTTCCACAATGACAACATCAAAATGGATGAGAAAATAGGAGAAGTGACAACCGCACCTATGTTCATAACGATACAGGTAAATCAATTCAAAATACATAGAGTGCATGTAGATGACAGAGCTGCTACAAACGTAGTGCCCTATCCCATCATCGAACAATTAGGGCTTACAGAACTAATTAGACCAACCGCCACCATGTGTTTGAAATCATTCAGTGGATCACGCATAGTAGTAAAAGGCACCGTAACTTTGGACTTTATAGCAGGTGATCAATTCCCCACATCTGCCGACTTTGTGGTCATCGACGAAATGCCAGGGTTCAATTTAATATTGGGAAGGCCCTGGTTAGCCCAACTGAAAGCAGTCTCTTCCCCCATACACCAAGAGATTCACTTGCCTTACAAAGATGGCGAGATCATTATACAAGGGGAGGCTGCTACACCTACCATCTCATCACATACAGATACAAACCAAGGCTCAGAGGTTAAGTTCAAAGAGGCTAAGCAAGATGATACAAACGAACAACAAGCATGCATGCAACCAGTAAGCAATAATCTATTAAATACAAAGAAAAATTTACCCAACATAGAAATACTCAGGCCTGAAATTGTACATATACAGCCTCACCTAGAAACTACAACAAATGTAGAAACTATAGTACATGCAGAAACATCAGAAAGCACTAACGCAGGAACAGTTCCATCAGACGTCCCTTGGGCCGAATTACCATTCAACATGATCAGTGAAGGAGACGCTGAATATAGAATCATACCCGTTAACACTACTCCTAATGTTAAAATGAGGAAAATCAAAAAATTACTAAGCCAATAAATGACATTAAAGTCCTAAATGACGTTAAACTATCACATGTCCACAAGACATAAAACTAGCCACGATCAGAAATGGTCGGTCTACCAAGAAATCCACCAGCATCACCTGAAACTTCTCTTGTTTACACATGGCCTGAAATGGCCTTAAACTAGTGCATGGGGCCTGAAATGGCCTTAAACTAAATCATTTTCTTACACTTTGTTTTCCTCGCAAATTCAAGTTCATTATTCGAATTTATGCTTATATTGTCGTGTTACCAATAACAGTTTTTCTACACATTTTCCTTTTCACAATTATCCTTCAATTATAATTACATTTTTACTTGCATTTCCACTTCGTGCATTACACTTAAACAACAAAACAAACCAAAACATTTTACATTGTCGCATTGTGTTTACATTTAAACAACAAGAGCCAAAAGAACAAACAAGAGTTTACAAACTCAAAATTCACATAAAAAATATACAGAAATATATATATATATATATATATATGTAGTCATATACAGTCATACAAGTACAATAGTTGACTAATTCCATTCACCAGTTCAATACGACCCAAGGCAAAACATTCAGTTTACGATTCATGCAAAATCATGAGCCAGGATGGTTTCAAAATCAAAACTAAACATCAGGGATGGGAAGGTTGTCCCCTTCAGACTCACCGGGACCATGGGTCCCCGCTCCGCTGGGGCCACCTTCTTGAACATCGTCGTCACCTTGACCCTATAAAAAGCAAAAGAAACAATCAATGCAAGAAGAAAAGAGAAAAATCCCAAACGTTATTCAATGAAAAAAATTCACAAGAACAAACTGCTTACCGTAGGAGACCCCCCTAAACTGAATTCCAACTAATGGAGAATTTCTTCCTCGGAGATGCTAGCCCAGTCAGTCCCATCGAGGCCTAGATCGACGTTTGCTAACACCTTCCCTTTATCAACCATCGACCAGGTGGGACGTTTCAAGGGAAATTCACCCATAGAGACCTCCCCAAAAGCAGTCATAATTACCCTCTTGGGCAATTCCATCTCAACAATGGTATTCTTAGCAAAGGTATCAAATGCAGAACATAGACCCAAACCCTCTACGAACATTTCAAGCTAACGCTTCTCTATAGATACTTCTTTTAATGACTTCTTATAATGATGCTTATGGTTCTTCTCATCTTGACCTCACTTCTACACCTTGGAAGCGAAAGCCTTCTAATCCTGACACTTGAGGTTCAGTAGATCTATCTAGGCCTTACGCTCTGCTAGTTTTTGAGTCAGTGATGCATGGCGATTCAGCAAGTTCCAATACCTAGTATAAGTGATCTCGAAAGTTCGCCAGGAACGATCACCTGTTAATCTGGCCGAGGCAAACTCATAACGAGCTTTGAGATCATCACGTTCAGCCGATAACTCGGAAACCTCTCTTTCCCTTGCCTAGATCTACAACCATAGCTATTCAATAGAGTGCCTACAGGTCCAAAGCGATTTGGCGTTATGCACAAGACATTCCGCCACCTCGTCATAGACTTGTCTCGGTACCTGTTCAACTTCTGGTGATAGTGCAGGCAAGCTGTCAATACAAATAGCCTCAAACGGATCCCACTTCAGTTTAGCCCCTACCCACATGAAAAGAACAGGCATTAAATCTTAGATGGTAAAAAAGAATGTGAAACTCAAAGGCAGCAAAACGCTTGAGATGTTTGTACCTATTTCAGGGTGAGCTTGCTGAATGCGTTCGACCATCTCATCGACGATACTAGTGACGAAATCCATTTTGCTTAGCATCTCGGTCCAAGTAAATGGTTCACGAGTGAGAGATGGATTAGCCTCAGTGGTCATTTTAGGGGGAACCACTATCATAGGCACTTCTAACCACATTGTAGGAATCGTCCTAGTTTCAATATCTTCATCTGGAAGTGATAAAAAACATAAAATTAAAACACCACATAATGGAAACAACGATTCACAAGGCAACGCAATAAAACAAAAGAAAATATACCGAATTCTCTATTCCCTTCTCGATTCGGAGGGTCACCAAGGTCCAATCTTCTCTTAAGGAAGCTATTAAATGTTTCATCAACACCATCCCGGTCATCAACCAGTTCTGTCTCCATGGTGTCTTCCACCAGCTCTTCGGTCACTTCCACCTGGTCTTTGCCGACCTCTTCCTCCTCAATTAAATCCGTTGGGACTTCCTCCCCCTCGATAATAATTTCTAGCTCCTGCCTTCTCACTTCCCAAGTCAAGTTAGAAGACATTAGTTTCATGTAAACGGTCAAAAGAAAAAAATAATGAATAAGACAAAATTGACGATAATAGCAATACAATAAGTGCATCAAGCTTACTTACCTCGAGCAGGCATTTTGAATCATATACGCTTCTCCCTTGGCTCTTCCACAGTTGATGCAACCTCTTTAGGACGTTCACGCTTCTGAATCTTCAATTTGGCTTTCCCGATGGTCTCCTTGATCACCTGATCAGCCTTCCTAGCAGTGTAGGGCACATTGTCTGGTTCCAACCCCACACTGTCACATGTATGAATTGAAGCACCAGATGACCCCTCTGTAGTGATGGAAACTGATTCATCGATCCCCTCAGGTGCATCTTGACACTCAGCTACCTCGAATAAATGGTTAATCCATGGGCAAGATAATTGAGTACGATCCCGCAAAACATATTTATTATCTGCACGAGCCACCAGAAATTTGGCCAGACAACGTAGATAACCCTCAAAGAACGCGAAGGTAAAATGGCACTGTGCCTTAATGTTTGAACGCAACCGCACTATCTCCCTATGAAAACCCAAAAACAAAAATTGGGCCCAATTATAATGCATCCCAACCTCTAAAATGGTTCGCATGATGCGCACGGCTTCCACACCAAGACTGTTCACTTGAGACAGGGATTTAGGAAACACCCGTTCCCTAAATAGGGGATACAGTTCATTGACTTCCACCACCTATGATGTTCCCTGCATAGGGAACCCCTTAGAGCCTTTGAGAATGCCCAACCAATCTTCCAGCTCACGCACCACATGGAGCTCCTTTTGCACCCTGTCCAAAACCACGTTCACACCATCTGCCAGGACACCGAAGAGGTTTGAAAAGAAATCAGTTGACAGATGAAAAACTATTTTGACACCCTTGATACGGGTGTTGTAGTAAGTGACAGAGTTGTCGAACGAATCAACAATTCCAATCATTTCAGCTATAGAAACGTCAAGGCTTGGGGTTGTGAATAGCTCCATGAGGTCGGCATCATTTAAGCAACGGACAATAGACAGTGGGGCACTAGTACGCAACCATTGCTACGCCTTGCTGATCTCCCCAAATTTCATCGATAGGGTGCTCTCAGTCTGCCCTGTCGTAATAGGCTCTCCACCAAGGGGGATGTTAACTGTAAACACAATGTAAAACCATAACACCATTATGACCAACGTTGTGGCCGAACAAACAAACTAAGGCATCAAAGAAATATCATCACTTACCTTCAGTCGTGGGATTCACGTTGCTAGAACCCAAGTCAGTATCACGGGGGAAAATCGGTCCATTATGTGACCAATCTCCATGTAGCCACCCTCGAGCCACACATTGCGCAAATTCCCTGGAAAATCGCTAATGAAAATGACCGATGTCACCCTTAGTCTGAGCTAATACAGCTCCGAGGAGGGTGGGACCTGAAGGTCTCTAAAGTGGTGTGAGCCAGTGCAAGTCTGTCATCACTTACATATATTCCCTCTTTGTCAACTTGGGGCCTGCAAAAGAAACGGTCATTAGAATATGAGCAAACACTAAACAACAGAGTAGAAACGACAAATTAAACAATGTTACCTCTCAACCCTGTACACCGTGCCCATAGGATTCTGAAATAATGTATGCGCATGCGCAACCAAAAATAAGGTGTTGTTGAGATAGTGAGGGCCACGTGGCAATAATTCCCATATGCGCAATAACGGACGGCTAGATCTGGGTCCTCCAGAAGGACCATCCTCAATCGCAAGCGGTCCCTCATCAATGTCCACCATGAAAGCTATGATGCCGTTTGAAGATTCGGGAAACATTGCCTCAAGCATGCTCCGTGCTACTTGTTTGCTTAGATGGAACCATATCACTACCCTGAATCTATCTAAAATGAAGGCATGGAAACATACCCCATTGTTATCAATAGTCATATCAGGGGCAGGTTCGTCGGTATCAATGGGCCCGAACTAGGCCAGTACCCCAACCAGCTCAACCACCAAGAGGAAAGGCTTAGGATCCCTGCAAATAACCAAAATGCCATGGTAAATCAGTTATACATGGAAATGAAATAAAGAAACTAAGTTCCATATTGAAGGCCAATACTTCAAAAACTGTTTACGCTCAGTGTGCAGACCCTGTACGCTGCAAAAACTATTTACGCTCAGCGTGCAAACCCTGCACGCTGCAAAAATTATTTACGCTCAGCGTGAAAACCCTACACGCTACCAAAACTGTTTACGCTCAGCATGCATACCCTGCATGTTGCAAAAACTGTTTACGCTCAGCGTGCAGACCCTGCACGCTGCAAAAACTGTTTACACTCAACATGCAGACCCTGCACGCTGCAAAAACTATTTACGCTCAACGTGCAAACCTTGCACGCTACAAAAACTATTTACGCTTAGCCTCTGTTTATGCTCAGACTCATCCCCGCACGTCGAAACATACTCGCCCAAATCCAGTACGCCTAGTTAGCAAATACAAAAGAAAGCAATTAACTGAGGTAAGATTAGAGCCTACCCGCGCGCCGATCCAGGCCACGATGGAATCCTAGGCCTAGGCAAACACTGCAACATGGCCTCACTTTCCTCTGTGAAGGTCAAGTCGGGCCCCTTCCTCCCCTGGCCTTCTACATGCTTGCCCTTACCCATTCCGGTGTCTTGTACGCTAAATCTCACAGGTTCACGCTACGGTTTGATCCTATACGCCAAGCTGAATCCTGCACGCTGGGGTTTAGTTCTTTACGCTCACGCTAGGGTTTGGTTCTTTGCGCTCATGCTAGGATTGGATTCTTTATGCTCACGCTGCGACTTAGGTTTATGCTCACGCTGCGATTTGACTCAAGTTTACGCTGCCCTTGATAACTGATAGGTTTAGGCTCACGCCTGCCAGTATATATATAGCGTAGCGTTGACCCCACCACCGCCGCCGTCGCCTTTAATATTTTATTAATTTTAATCAAAATTATTCAAAGTACAAAGTACAGGAAAATACACAACAAAATAACGAGATAATGAACACTACCATATATCATATTCCCTGGCAAAGCAATGTTGGTTGCCCACACTGAACATTTTGGTGCAAACTCTTCAATACAGATCATACATCAACTAGGTGTCATCAACGCACAGTTAAACGGCCCAGTAAGGCCTTAAACTACCACATTCGGCCCGGTAAGGCCTCAAACTACCATGAGTCCATATACAACGATAAACTACCACCGTATACGTACACATGATTTACGTTGCCTAAAAACACGTAACAACCCCTACTAGCTCACTCTACCCTCTGTTTATTGGCAGGAGCAAGCCCAATGGATTACCAGCATCTATTCACACCATTAACCATCGATGGACCATACGAAAAGATCACAAGAGAAATCAACATATATTCCATCAACTTAGGTCCATCAACAGATAACACGGTCATAGCCTCAACACAACAAACATTAGACAGCTACAAAGGTATGATAAAATCCCTTGACATAGAAGCTGATAGCATCACTTAAGACCCTTTAACTGAAACCCCCATCGCTATGCCTGATGGTGAAGTTAAGGTATTAAAATTGAGTACACTATTGCAACCTCGACTGGCCAAAGACATAGAACATGTGCTTCGAGATAACATAAAAGCATTCGCTTGGTCTTATACTAACATGCATGGGTTAGATCCTCGAATCGTCTAGCACAATATTATACTCGATCCAAAATTAAGGCCAGTGAAACAAAAAGCATGAAAGGTTAAGCCTGAGGTAGCGTTGGCAGTTCACAATGAGATCACCAAACTCTATCAGGCAGGTTTCATTCAGGCTGTTGACTACGCTGATTGGGTAGCCAACATGGTCATTATCCCGTAGGAGAACGGAAGCATTCACCTATGCATTAACTTCCGGGACCTCAACATTGTGACCATAAAAGATGATTTCCCCCTACCCAGAATCGACCAACTTGTTGACTCAACCGCTGGGCATGTCTTGTTATCTTTTATGGATGGCTTCTCAGGATATAACCATATACACATTAACCCGGAACATCAGCTCCGGACTACCTTTATGACACCATTGAAACACCACAAAATTTTGAGCCTAGTACTTGTCCAACACCAACCAGGTCCCTAGGACCATCAGACGACCACAACTACATTTGGTGTCAAACATGGCAACTTTGGAGATCAAATGCTTAATTTTCACTAAGTACGCAGTCCCAGCGTATACGCCCAAGTGTACATTCCCAGCGTATACGCTCAAATTCTCAGTGTGTACGCCCAACCTGTACGCTCGAAATTCACAGCGTATACGCCGAGCGTATACACCCAGCGTAGACGTCCAGCGTACACGCCCAGTGTACATGCCTCACATGTACGCTCAGCAAGTACAATGGATGCATACGCCTGGCATGAAACCTCCAAAGACGACATGAAAATAGCACTACAGAGCGAGATTTGGCACAAGGCAGTAATCTTCAACGTATACGCTGGAGCGTATACGGCCAGCATCCATCAACGTATACGCCCAGCATCCACCAGCGTATACGCCAACGTCCACGACATCTACGCCCAAGTTCGCATACACCCAGCACCTCCAGCGTATACGCCTAGCGTATACGCCCACAGTCTACGCTCGCTGCAGACAACGTATACGCCCAGCGTATACGCCTGGCAAATGTAATATATTGTACGCTTATAAATTTTACGCCCTTGCACCCGATCAACACGCCACGTGTCACCCAACCCGAGTCTGCCGTCAAAACCTGTATAAAACCACAATTTTTCATGAAATCCAGACAGGTGGCAAATTCCCAGAGCACACCAGAGAATAGAGACACTGAGAACCATAGCACAAAACCTCTTATGCTGGACAACCCTATACACTGAACATACAACCTCTACGCTGTGCTTACAGTGTGAACCAGCAACAATCATCCCTGCATCCACTGGGGCTTTTCTTCCGCCTTGTGTTCCAGTCACAATTGCGTTAGACTGGTGCATTGTACTCTCATTCTGTAATGCCATTGTTACATTTTCTTCCTACAATTATTTACAGTCTGCATTAATTCTTGCATGTATTCTGTTTGCGCTTGTTTACGTCTATGCTCTGTTCGCATCGTTTACGTTGTTTACGCTCTAATTCACGCCCGTTACGCTGTTTACGTATAACTCAACGTATAGCACTTCGGTGTACGTTTAGGGAAATCCTTGTCTGATCTGCGTGTGGACCACCCAAGGTACTCTACCTTCGTTCATTCCAGCTCGTCCTTAGGCGAAGGTAGGGTCTTCTGTGCACGTCCTGTGATCCCAAGGCCTCTGTTTCCTTCCAGCTGGAGACCGACGATTTCAAACGGTACAGAAATTGGCGCTAAAAGGAGGACCTCTGCCTAAAACCTTGCTTGCAAGCTTCCCAACATTTACGCTGCTGAGTGTTTACACTGCCCTGTTCAAAACTCACCCTCTGCTACTCTTCCAGCGTCTACGCTGTCAACCCTACGTCGACTCTATCCGCAGAAACCCCAGCATCTACACTGCCACATATATGCTACACGTTTTACACTGCAGATTTTTCCTTACGCTATCCACAAGACTGCTAAAGTTTACATTCCACATTTTTATGCCATAGGTTTTCTCTACGCTGCACACTAACTTCCAGAGACTCTGTTTACGCTAATCTCTTTATGCTGCAAACTCGTTTACGCTACTGTCCATTTATACCAAACTGTACGCTGTAAAACCTGTTTACACTACGCATTGACACTGTATACACTGCTCAGCGTATACGCTGCTCTCCTTACGCTGTAGACTTTGTCTACGTTGCTTTCCAGTTTACACTGCACTCTATACACTGTAATCCTATTTTAAGCTACATCCTGACATTGTATACGCTGCTCAGCGTATACGCTGTACTCCTTACGCTGTAGACTTGTCTACGTTGACCCTATATGCTCCATCCCTATACACTGTCTATGTTGTTGTTATACACTGGAAATTGAAGCGTATACGCTGCACGTTACCACCTAAGTTTACGCTGTACTAAGTACACTAATTTCACACCCCTACACCGTGTCATACCCTCAACAGGTCATCATGAACCTCGTAAACACCACAGCTACAACCGCTCAAGTCATTGACATGGTAGGCATCATGGCTGTCCAACAGCTCGTCATTCAACAGCCGATAGTACAACCCACAGTGGGGCCCCGCCGGTCCCTAAGGTTACAAGGAAGGAACCCAGCCTCTAACATTATAACCCAGGACCAGTACAACTTCAAATGTGTGAAGATACAAGCTGGTCTGGCAGTAGATAGAGCCAAAATAGAGGTAAAGAGGCAGTATGAACTCTTCTACAGGGGGGGATGCAAGTTCATCCCCTCCCCGTACGATATAATCTCTGTTCCAGAATAGTACTCAAAGCTCGTCACACGACTCCTCCTACAAAGGAGCCAGTCATTGGATCAGCCTGCAGTAGATCTCCAACCGGAAGAGGAGGATGAGTTCGCTACCCAATCCAAACACGAAGACTCCTATCACACCCTTAGCCACAAACACACATCAATCCCATGTTTCATCCAGGCACAGGGGAAGTCATGCCCCTCCAACCCCTCAGGTTCACCCAAGCGCAAGCGCCTCCACCAAAGACATTTGCACTGGTTCATGTTCTTCTGGTAACTGATCCGCAATTCAGCACACTCCCTCTCACTATCATCCCCGCTGCAGCAGCAGACCCATCCTCGCAAGCACCACCCCCACACAGTAACACGGGAGCCACCTTCTCACCTCGAGTGATAGGGATGCCACACGTGATACCAGCATCCACGTCCGCCCACTACATCCCCCACATCCAAACGCACGAGGTCCCTTCCACCGCTGTAACCCAACAAGGGGTTCCTGCACAAAACATGACCGTTCAATGGGCGGCAATGGGTGTGCCATCACATCAACCCTCTCACCACCACGTGCCACCCCATATGATCCCATCAGCCAACATTCCCCAAGTACAGCCGCAACCGCAGCAACAATAACCCCTCACCTATAATGTGCCGCCCCTGGTGCCACACACTATAAACATCCCACAAGCACAATCGCCAACCGCACAGCTTTCAGCCTTTCAACCTACCATCCAATAGTCCAACCTATACAAGGTGCCACAACCTCAAGCTGCCATGTCACCTAGTGCCCAAGATTGGGCAGATGCTAAAAAATTAATGCAAGAACTAATTGATGAGGTCAAGCGCCTCAAAACGGCTGCCGACGGAGAGCTGAAGGTAGTGGTCTTCTACCACGATGACCCCATCAGCCCTTCCGTCCCACCTCTAACCTTGTCCAAAGGCATATCGTTGCCAACACTAACTAAATATAATGGAGAAACGGACCCCAACGCTCACTTAATAACGTTTAGGTTAGAATGTGCATTGCTCCAGGCATGGCCACATGCCATTTTACGAGTGTTCCCTATGTTTCTCACAGGGAGAGCACTCGATTAGTACTGGGCCCTGCCGAGGAATTCCATATTTTCCTTGGAAGAGTTGTTACATCAGTTCTTGACTAGGTTCAAATATAACCTGAAACCTAAGGCGACATTGGACAGCCTTATACAGGTTAAATAAGTGTCGCTCGAACCTGTGCAGAAATTCATTCAGAGGTGGAGTGCCGCTCTCAATGAACTACACAAGCCAATCTCACAGACATATCTGCTCACAATTCTAAAGGGGGCCATTAATGACTTCTTCAAATCTAAATTGTACTATCTTAATGCGCGTAATCTTAACCAAGCCTTTGTACAAATCAAAAATATAGAAGAGGCGTCTCAAAATAGCCATCACTCTGCATACTTAGCCTTCAAAAATCAACATAGTAAAAAGGATAAAGAGAAGGCTAAAGCAACCATAGTGGCAATAGCAAAAACGCAACAACTAAACAAACTGCCAATAGCCACTACTAACTATACTAGACCTACTCCCGTGACTACACTAGAATCATCATCATCACAGAACCCAACACAAAACCGTACAAGAAATTTTGAGAGGAAAGAGCCTTCTCAATATACGCCATTGCCTATGAAGCCATCTCAGCTATTCGATCAGCTACTGAAAGCTAGATTAATGAAACATAAATAGTTATCCCCTACGGCCATCCAGAGACACGATCGGTTCTATCAACTTGTCCAGAACCCAAGCCTAGCAACGCCAGATGAGCCTCCAGTGCCCAAAGGTTTTAGAATGGATCACTTCTACGATTATCACTAACACAATGGGCATGGCACGGATTACTATTTCACACTAAAGCAGGACATACAGCGAATGATCGACGAAGGCCAAATCACCTTTGATGAGGCCAACCCGGTCCAACAATAGAACCAGGCTATGCGGGTGTATAAAGACCCTTTGAACACCAAAGAGGCACCGTACGTTATCAATACAATCTGCCTTGATGATGAACCCGAGACACCCAACATCAACACTGTCTACCCTGAGTATAAACAACAGACACCTAACAAACCCTTTGTAGTGCATGTTCCTCCCACTCCATCCGCATCCATTCCTCAACCATCATCCGCCCCGCAAAAACCATACATAGTGTGCATACCTCCCGCTGTCTCTACCCCGAATCTAACCCCTCCTACCTGGCCTACCCCTTTCGTAGTCCGAGTGCCACTCGCAGTTGCAACAGCGAAGGTCCAACCTCCACCTAAACAAACCCCATACATTGTTAGCACATCTGCAAGTCCTAATCTTTACCAAGCCTCCACCTCACATACACAAGGTAAACCTAGTCCTTACGTCATTAGGGTGTCCAACCAATCTTCTGCTCAATCACATTCGACTGTCCAACCCCAACCCCACCCGCCTCCATATGTGGTGCGGATCCTAGGGCAACCCGAAGCTTTAAGACCAGCTCCACCTCCACGCCACACATGAGAACACTTAGCAGATAAGCTTACAGGTGAATGCTTGGAGAAGGAGCATCAACGGTTAGCTGTAGGGCCACCTAAACCCACTCCACTTAACGTTGTACCCATGATGCAACCCAACAGTCAACCAAGCACAGGCAACAAGGGTGAACCATCCAAACAACATGATAAGTCTAAGGCAATGGCTCCGAGCAAAAACGACGAACCAAAAAATCATGAAATAAAACTGCTGGGGCCAATGGACCCAGTCACCGCTGATACAAATGCCCCCAACAGTAGAGACTTGGCAACGGCTTTAACACAAGTCACACAAGAACTCAAGCAGAAGAACACTTCGCTAAGCTTGTATGACTTGATTCTTACATCCCAAACACATCGTGAAGCCTTGGTACACATGTTGACGTCGATCCCAGTAAGCGAAAACTTGCTGCCAAACGAACCATCCATTCATGCCGTAATATACTTGCCCCAAGGGTCAACGTCCAAACCACTAAACTTCCACAACGATAACATTAAAAGGGATAAGAAAACAGGGGAGGTAACAACATCCCCCATGTTCATAACGATACGCATAAATCAGTTCAAGATACATGGAGTCCACGTAGATGATGGAGCTGCTACGAACGTGGTACCATACCCCATCGTTGAACAACTAGGGCTGACGGAGCTAATCAAACCGACTGTAACTACATGTTTAAAATCATTCAGCGGGTCATGCGTGATGGTCAAAGGCATAGTGACCTTAGACTTCATAGCGGGGGACCACTTTCCCACGTTCGCCGATTTCGTTGTGGTTGACGAAATGCCAGGGTTCAACCTAATATTAGGAAGACCCTGATTGGCCCAACTGAAAGCGGTCTCCTCCCCTATACATCAAGAAATTCACCTACCTTATGAGGGC
>MNCI01024321.1:35926-51723 GCA_015680685.1 Gnetum montanum | reverse complement strand
TTTTATGCAATGCTGTACAATTATAAGTGTCAATAGTTTCCATTTATCTCAAAGTTTTCAATTTACAATTTCCGTATCAATTTGAGTCAGCATAGTTCCAAAGGCAAAACTAAAAACAAAACTAAAAAAACTAAGCATTTGGGATGGGAGGATCGTCCCCTTTAGATCCATCAACGTCAGGGGCCCCTGCTCTGCTGGGGCCAGCCTCTTGAGCATCGTCACCACCTTCATCCTAAAAATAGAAAATGAGACAACCAATATAAGAACAAGAGAGCGTCAAAATTTCAAACATTCTTTAGCGAATCAATTTCACAATGACAAAATACTTACCATAGGAGATCTCCCCAAACCAAACTCCAATTGACGAAGCATTTCCTCCTCTGAAAAACTAGCCCAATCTGTCTCACCAAGGCCTAGGTCGACGTCTGCCAAGGCCTTACCCTTGTCAACAGCCGACTAAACAGGACATTTCAGAGGAAATTCACCCATAGTAACTTCCCCAGAAGCAGTGGTAATAACCCTCTTAGGAAATTCCATCTCAACTATGGTATTCTCCGCAAAAGTATCGAACGCAGAACGTAAGCCCAAACCCTCTACAAACATCTCAAGTTGTCGTTTCTCTATAGAAACTTCTTTCAATGATTTCTTATAGTGGTGGTTATGATTCTTCTCATCTTTGCCCCACTTATGCACCTTGGAGGCAAATGCCTTCCAATCCTGGCACTTCAGATTCAATAGGTCTATCTGGGCTTTACGTTCCGCGAACCTCCGAGTTAGTGACGCATGGCAATTTAACAAGTTCCAATATCTATTGTATGTAATCTCGGACGTTCGCCAAGAACTATCACCTGCTAATCAGGCCGAAGCGAATTCATAACGAGCTTTGAGATCATCGCGTTCGACTGATAACTCGGAGACTTCCTTCTCCTTTGTCTGGATCTGCAACCATAGTTGTTCGATGGATCGCCTACAGGTCCACACCGACTTGGCGTTATGGACAAGGCTTTCCGCCACCTCATTGTAAACTGGCCTTGGTACCTATTCCACTTCTGGGGGTAGTGTAGGCAAACTGTCGATGCTAATCACCTTGGAAGGATCCCACCTCAACTTGGCACCTATGCGTATGAAAAGATCAAACGTTAAAACAACAGAAATAGGGCGTGACACTCTAAAACGGCAAACCATTTAAAAACATTATACCTATTTCGGGGTGGACCTCCTGAATCCGTTCGACAACTTCTTCTGCGATTCCAGCCACAAAATCCATTTTACTTGGCATTTCCATCCAAGTAAATGGCTCATGGGTGTGGGATGAACTAACCTCAGCGGTCCTCTCAGGGGGAACTGTCTTTATGGGTACATCCAAGCGCACCATCCTGGTCTCACTACCTTCGTCTGAAAAATGAAAATATGAAAATAAAATACAGTAGAAATGACAACTAACAGGGCAAGTTGAAATAAGATAAAAAGAAAACATACCATGCTCCTCGTCACCTTCTGGAGGATTGCCTAAATCCAGATTCCCTTGAAGAAAGCTGCGAAACATTTGTTTGACACCACCCTGGTCATCCAACGGCTCAGTTTCTGTTGTGTTCTCCTTTAATTCCTCCGTTCCTCCTCCCTGATCCTTCTCCACATTCTCCTCTTCATTATTCCTCTCCGTGTTGGTCTCCTCCTCTTCCGTAATGGTTTCTAACGCCTGCTTCCTCACTTCTCAAATCAAGCCAAAGACGTCAATGACATGTAAGCGATTGAAAAGAAAAAATTATAGACAAAACGAAAATAATAAAATAATAAGCTGGCAAAGTCTACATACCGGGCATCTTGAATCTTATGCGCTTTACTCGTGGCTCCCTCACATTAGAAGCTTCCTCAGCTACGCGTTCATGTCTCTTCAGCTTTGTTTTGGCCTGGCCAACGGTTTCTTTAATAACCTGCTCAGCTCTCCTTACAGTGAGGGGCACATCATCTGGCTCTAACCCCAGACTATCATGAGTATGAATGGAGGTATCCGACGATCCCCCGATCTTAATAGATACAGACTCGTCGATGCCCTTAGGCGCATCTTGGGATTTGGCTGTCTCAAACAAGTGATTGATCCACGGGCGAGACAGTTGACCCCAATCCCGTAGAACAAACTTGTTACCCACGCGGACTACCAAAAACTCGACGAAGCGACGAAGGTAACCAGCGAAGAAGGTAAAGGTGAAGTGGGATTGCGCCTCGACATTTGAGCGCAATTGCACTATCTCCTTGTGCATGCCTGAGAACAGAAATTCAGCCCAGTTATAGCGCATGCCAGTTTCCAGAATAGTTCTCATAACGCGTACAGCCTCAACCCCAAGATTCTGTACCTGAGAAAGGGTTTTGGGAAATACTTGCGCCTTAAACAGGGGATATAGTTCATTTACCTCCTCAACCTTTGCTTTCCCCTGCATCGAGAACCCCTTGGCACCCTTGGCCAGGACCAACCAGTCTTCCAATTCACGCACCGTATGGAGCTCCTTATGAGCTCTATCTAAAATTACACTTATGCCATCTGCCGGTACCCCAAATAAGTTTGAAAAGAATTCTGGCAACAGATGGAAAACTACCTTAACAACCTTAATCCGGGTGTTGTAGTAGGAGACAGACTCATTAAAAGAATCCACGATCCCAATCATTTCCCCTATTGATACATCCGGACTTGGGGTCATGAAGAGCTCCATAAGGCCGTCATTGTCCAAGCAGCGAACAATAGATGGCGAAGCATGGTTGCGTAACCATTTTTGGGCCTTAGTCACCTTCCCGAACTTCATTGATAGGGTTGTCTCAGTTCACCCGGTTGTAACAGGATCCCCACCAGGAGGTCCATCAACTGCAAACACAACTCGAAGTCATCACATCAGCATAACACCCGACAGTTGAACAAATACATTAGCACATCCAAAAGACATTGTCATTTACCTCCCGTAGTAGACTTGGATGTGCTGCCTGAATGAGAGTCACGAGGGAAAACTGGCCCCTGGTCCGACCAATCTTTATCTAGCCATCCGCGAGCTTGGCACATTGCCAATGCTCTAGAGAATCGTTGGTGAAAATAGACGATATCCCCCTTCATTAGACCTAATACAGCTTTACGAAGGGTGAGACCCACCATCAATGCCTCTAGAGCAGTACGAGTTAAGGCAAGCCCATCATCCTTGACACATATTTTGTCTGCATTAACTTTAGCCCTACAAACGAAAGGATGTCAAAACCGAGGCAAATGCCAAACGACGAAAAGAAGCAATAAACTTGAACGGTCATACCTGCCCACTCGGTACACTGTGTCGAGAGGATTCTGGAACAATGTATGCGCACGTGCGGCTAAGAATAAGGTGTTGTCAAGGTAGTCCTGCCCTCGTGGTAATCGGGCCCACACGCATGCTAACGGGCGTGTGGACCTGGGCCCATGGGCAGAACCGTCCTCATTCGTAAGCTACCCCTCGTCGATGTCTTCCATGAAGACAACGACACCCTCCGTGGCTCTTGGCAGCATTGCCTCAATTATGCTCTGCGCCACCAGTTCAGTCAGGTGTGACTAGATAACCACTTTAAAATTGTCCAGTATGAAGGACAGGAATTCAGACGCACCTTCTCTGAACCAAACCCTGTTGTGGTCCACGGTTAGGTCTGGGGTAGGCTCATCCACCTCCATGGGGCCAAACCATGTTAGCACCCCAACAAGCTCAACCACGAGGAGAAAAGGCTTGGTGTCCCTGCAAAAAACCATAGTACCAACATAAAATCAGCCATGCATCAAAACAACGCGAAAAACAAAGGTTCACATCGTAGACTGACACTTAGAAAAATTTTCTAACTATTTACGCCCGGCGTATACGCTGCTAAACCTAGCGTATACGCTATCGAAATCTGTTCACGCCCGACGTATACGCTAGCTGACCCAGCGTATACGCTGACAATTAACTATTTACGCTGACGCCCGAACCTCTTACACTCAGTGTATACACTGAAGAAACCCTCAGCATATACACCACAGAAGTGGCCAACGTAAATAGTCTACGCTAAACACTGAACAAACAGTTTACGCCGGAAACATGAAAAACAAGTCTACGCTGTATCATACTTAAAAGAACAACTATGTACACTCAGCGTATACGCTAAAGAAACCATCAGCGTATACGCCATCATAGTGTAGATCGTCTACGCTGATAAAATAGAAAGCTTAAGCTGACAAAACAGAACTTCGTGCATAGAAAACTTATTACGCTGTATAGCCTTCAGCGTATACGCTGATACAATTGTCTACGTTTTGTGTAAGAAAAAGTAATTATGCTGTGCACTGAAAAGAGATTACGCTATGAAAGTCGACGCTAACCTGACTTTACGCTGTAAATTTACGCTCGGGGTATACGCCGAAACCCCCTACGAGACTGTATACGCTACAAAGCACGTACAAACAAAAATAACTAATAGAGACAGGATCAGAGCCTACCTATGTGATGTTCCAGGCCATGATGGAATCTTTGGCCAGGGCAGGCACTGCAGCATAGCTTCTCTCTCCTCTGCGAAGGTCAAGTCAGGACTCTTCCTCCCCTGCCCTTCCACCTCCTTGCCTTTGCCCATCTCGGTGTCTACGCTAGGATTGATAGCTTACGCTGAGGATTGAAACTCTGCACACCTACGCTTGACCTTCTACGCTCGGCGTCTACGCTGGGGTTTAGTCGGCATCTATGCTGAGGTTTAATCGATCGACGTCTACGCTGAGGTTTGGATTTATGCTTACGCTAGGTTTCGCAGTTTACGCTTATGCTCGCTTAGTCGCTTACGCTTAGAATGCAATGTAACAAATGAAGCTTTCCCCCCCCCCTTTTATAGCGCTCCACCGTTGCTGACGCCACCACTTACGCCGCCACCTCCCAATTTGCTACTTTTTGCCTTTTTACTCATTTTTCGCCAAAAATTCGCTCAAAAATAAATTACTACATCCTGGTTCCCCTGTGAACCCCATTCCGGATATTTACGCCAAACATTCCAGCTTAAACCCCCATTGGCCCGGTATGGCCTTAAACTGCCATCACGGCCCGGTATGGCCTTAAACTGCCCTGACGGCCCGGTATGGCCTTAAACTGCCATCTACAGATTACATGTGGCCCGGTAAGGCGTTAAACTACCACCCACGGCCCGGCATGGCCTTAAACTGCCATGTGTCCCGGTGTGATGATAATTCACCATCATGCATGTACACATAATCTAAAATTACCAAAGAACATAGAACGATACCCATGAGCTCATTCAGCTCTCTGTTTATTGGTAGAAGCGAGCTTGATGGATTGCCAGCATTTAACTGCACCATTAATCATTGAAGAACCATATGGCAAAATTGCAAGAGATATTAACATAAACCTCATCCACTTAAGTTCATCAATGGACGACGCAGTCAGCGCCTCAACACAGCAAACAATAGACAACTACAAAGGCATGACAAAATCCCTCGACATAGAATCAGAAAATATCGCCGAAGACCCGTTGACCGAAACCCCCATAACCATGCCCGATGGGGAAATTAAAATACTAAAATTAAGCACATTACTAAAACCGCACCTAGCCAAAAACATTGAAGACGTGCTTAGGGAAAATATAAAAGCATTCGCTTGGTCTTATACGGACATGCCTGGACTAGATCCCCGAATTGTCCAGCACAACATTATCCTTGACCCAAAATTGAGACCAGTAAAACAAAAGGCACGAAAGGTTAAACCTGAACTGGCATTGGCAGTTCGTAATGAGATCACCAAACTTTATCAGGCTGGTTTCATCCGGGTTGTTGATTACACCGAGTGGGTATCCAACATGGTCATCGTTCCGAAAAAGAATGGAAGCATTCGCTTATGTATCGACTTCTGGGATTTAAATGTTGCAACCATAAAAGATGATTTTCCCCTACCCAACATCGATCAACTTGTCGACTAGACCGCTAGGCACATGCTATTATCTTTTATGGACGGCTTCTCGGGATACAATCAAATACGCATCAACCCGGAGCATCAACTTCGGACAACCTTTATGACACCATGGGGAACCTTTTGCTACACAATGATGCCCTTTGGTCTCAAAAATGCTAGGGCCAAGTATCAAAGAGCCATGACATTCATCTTTAGTGATTACATGTTACACTCGCTCAACGACTATGTAGATGACATTGTGGTTAAGTCCAAAACATCAGAACAACATATACAAGACCTTGACCTGGTGTTAAAACGTTGTTTAAAGTATGAATTAAGACTCAACCCAAAAAAATGTGTCTTCGGCGTCAAGACAGGCAAAATGCATGGATTTATAGCCTCAAAAGTAGGGATACGAGTAGACCCCGATAAGGTTAAGGCCATAATAAACCTAAAACCACCAGGCAACCTTACCGAACTTCGAGGTCTACAAGGTAGATTACAGTTTATCAGGCGCTTCATAGAAAAATTGTTAGACAAACTAAAACCTATGAACCACCTGTTATGCAAGAACGTCCATTTCGAATGGACTCCGCAGTGTCAAGAAGCATTCAACAACATTAAAACAGCACTTGCTGGATTACCCACTGTTTATCCACCTCAAAACGATAAACCGTTTTACATCTACCTCGCTACTTTGGATTTGTCAATCGCGTCTATGCTTTGCCAGAAACGAGATGACGAAATTGAAGTCCCTGTATATTACTTAAGCCATGCATTAGTTGCCCATGAGAAAAAGTATAACGACGTGGAGAGGTCCTATTTAGCTTTGGTCTTTTCTTTGAGAAAATGGCGACATTACCTCTTCCGTAACCAAGTTAACATAATTTACAAGGATAATGTGCTTGGGGCCACCACAGGAAACATTTACGAAACGAGTCGAATAGCCTGCTGGAAAGCCATGATAGCTGAATTTGACCTACACTATGTACCGCCTGAAATCGTCGGTCTCCGGCTGGAAGGAAACAAAGACCGTGAGCTCGCAGGATGCGCACAGAAGACCCTACCTTCGCCTGAGGGCGAGCTGGAATGCACGAAGGTAGAGTACTTTGGGTGGTCCGCACGCGGATCAGACAAGGATTTACCCACACGTATGCCGAAGTCCTATACGCTGGGTTATGCGTAAACGGCGTAAACAGGCGTGAACGGCGTAAACGAGCGTAAACGAGAGCGTAAACAGCGTGACAAATGTGAACAGGGCGTAAATGTGAATGAGCGTAAACAGAAAAATGTGTAAGAAATTAGCGTAAACTGTAAACAATGGTATTACAGAGTCAAAGAACAGTGCACCGGTCTAACGTAGTTGTGATGGAACACAAGGCGGACGAAAAGCCCCGGTGGATGCAAGGATGACTCGGTTGGTTCGCACGGTAGGCGGAGCGTAGAGACTGTGTGCACGGCGTACAGGGCTTTCCAGCGTAAGAGGGTTTTAGCTCTGGTGCACAGCGTAAATGTCTCTGGTATGCTCTGGGATCTTGCCAACCAACCTTGTTGAAGTGGAAAATCAGGGTTTTTATACCAGTTGTTACGCTAAACTCGGGTTAGGAGACACGTGGCGCGTTGACCGGGTGCATACAATTTACAAATATACAACATATTACATCTGCTGGGCGTATACGCTACATCAGGCCGACGTACACGCTAGGGGTATACGCTGGACATGCTGGGCGTGTGTAAACTTGGGTGGAGATGCTATGGACACTGGGCGTATACGCCGACAATGACTCGGCGTATACGCCGGGCGTGTATGCTAATGGTTGCTGACTTGCCTCAATTCTTGCTCTTCGGTGCTGCTTTTATTCTGTCATTAAGACTTCATTGTCGGGCGTATGCATCTGTTGTACCTACCGAGCATACAGGTGAGGCGTGTACATCGGGCGTGTAAGTCGGATGTCTACGCTGGGCGTATACGCTGTTGACGCTGGGCGTATACGCTGTTGACGCTGGGTGCATACGCTGGGCGTATACGCTGGTACTGCATACTTAGTGAAAACTAAGTGTTTTGTTCCCGAAGTTGCAATTTGTGACACCAAATGTAGCTGTGGTTGTCCATGGGTCCCAGGGACCTGCTTCTTGCTGGAGAAGTACCAAGCTCGAAATTTTGTGGTGTTTCATTGGCCCCTCTTTGTTGATGCTTGTAGAAATCAACCCGAGAAGTGTCGACAAAGAAGTACAAAACACCACAAGCAACTCGAGGTAGACTTTGTTCTTTGCCACTTGACTAGACGTCATCGCACCGTGTTCAGTAGTACATGGGATTGAACAAGTGAAATTTGTAGCTGGTAGGAGGAAAGAGATTGTGGAGATTGGTGACTCCCCAAAGAATTATGCTAAGAGATGGGATGCTTGGGTGTGCGGCGTGCTGATCCTTGTCAATAGCCATTGTTTAGTAGACTCGGAATTCAGACATGCAATGTGCGTCCTTTGGTGGAACAAGGCTCTTGGTTAGTGTTCAAGAGAACTTGTTGGCAAGACCAAAGCCACGGGAGGATGTGTTACATTCTTTGGAGGAACAAGGCCCGTGTTTAATGTTTAGGACTGGACCTGTTGGTGGAGAGCCAAAGCCATGCAAATGGATGCTTCTTGACCGTTTTGGATATGAGTACTTGGTTTTGAGACAACTGCCTTCCCGCCTGGGGCTTATATGGGAAGTGCCAAAGGTCTCTTTTTTTTTGCATTGATCTTGTACTCATGCTCAGGTGCCAAGCCGTGTGTCACAACTGCTGTAACGTGTTGCAGTGTGCAACAGTGTGCTCAAAGTTTTGAATGTATTCGGTGTATCAGAGGTTGGTAGAAAGATAGTGAATATACCAGGAATGGAAATGTACTAGTGAACAGTTTGATTTAGTCTCATCATGTGTGCTGTGAACATTGTCTCATCTTGCTGCTTACGATGAGGTGCATTCTTGTGCGAAAACTTTGGGGTGTCATCCTGCAAACACAACGCCAAGGAGACAAGAAAACCATGGGTGAATAAGCGAGCTTAGATTTGAACGGCTGCAGATGGAACAAAAGTACTGGAGGAGATTTTGAGCACTGTATATGAATGGCGGCGATGTTGATGAAATTGTGTGCTGGTGAGCGATGCGGTGATTCTGATGAATGAGTGTGGCTGTGGAGTAAAGAGCCGGAGATGAACGTGCCAGTTTATAGTCTTAGCATACTATCATGGGTTAGTTTTATGTCATGACCTGTTGGACATTGCCCGTTTAGCGTCGTGGCAGACGTTACGTTGCCAGTTTCGAGTCTTAGCGGACCATGCAGAGGTAAGCTAGTTTATAGCCTTAGCGGACTCTGATGGTTGTGACGGTGGCAGTTTACTGTCATGCCGGACAAATGCTAGTTTATTGTCATTGCGGACACTGTGGGGTATCATTTTATTTCCATGATGCCAGGACAGTCGTGGTGTCAGTTTTAATTCATAACCCAGGACTGTTCTGTGGTATCAGTTTACCGTCATGATTCCAGGATGAGCTGTGGTATCAGTTTATAGTCGTGATCCCAGGACTTGCACATACCTGAGCTTGTACTCAAATGTAAAACGGTTTTAAGAACACATGATTGGTTAGATTGGCAAGCTCGTTTCTTTCCATGTCAGCTAGTTTGAATGCTCCGTTGTCAAATGCTTTAATGACCAAGTAAGGCCCTTCCCAGTTGGCTGAGAATTTGTCCGGGTGTTCCCGAACAGCTTTAAGCACCAGGTCACCCTCTTTGATAAGGCGCTTGTTGATGTTATGTCGATGTCGTTTCCATTGTTGTTTTTGATACCATTCAATTTGATCGAGGGCGCGTATGCATTCCTCTTCCACCGAGTCAAGATCAACGATGCGTAGGTCATTGTTCTGCTCATCGTCGAGGAGTCCGGAGAGTGTTATCCTTAAGGATGGTACCTGCAGTTCCAAAGGTAAAACAGCTTCTGAACCGTAAACCAGACTATATGGTGTCTTACCTGTTGAAGTTCAGTGCGTAGTACGGTATGCCCACAATGTGTACACCAATTGTTCATGCCACTTCCTCTTGCTTTGGGTAAGCATTTTCTTAAGTATTGCAATAATTGTCTTGTTTGTTGCTTCTGCTTGTCCATTGCTCTGAGGATAGTAAGGGGATGAAAACGAGTGTTTGATCCCCAGACTGTCACAAAAGGTTTGGGTTTCAGCGCTGCTAAATTGTGGCCTGTTGTCAGTGATGATTGTCAAGGGGATTCCAAAACAGGTTACAATGTTTTCGAGGATGAAATTGCACACATGTTTAGATGTGGTTTTGCGAAGGGGAGCAGCTTCTACCCACTTCGTAAAATATTCGATTGCGATTATGATGAAACTATGCCCTGCAAAAGATGAGGGTGTTAATGGGCCGATAAGGTCCAATCCCCACTTTTGAAAGGGCAATGTGATTTGCACTATATGCAACTCATTTGGTGGGACATGTATTAGATTGCTGTGTTTCTGACAAGTATTACATGTTCTGACCTTGGAGAGACAGTCATATTCCATGTGTGGCCAATAATAACCTAAGCGCCTGATTTTCGTTGCCATGGCTTTTGGTGTTACGTGTCCTCCACATAGTCCCTCATGTACCTGATCGACAATGGTCTAGGCATCGATACTATTGACACATGTTAGCAATATGCCTTCGTAGGATCGACGACACAGTGTGTCCCCTACTAAGGTATATTGCTTAGAACATTTGCGCACTGCGTCTTTCTGTGCATTTGTTAGATGTCGTGGTGTTTCACCGCGTAGAAGGTATTCCTTTATGTCATCGTACCATTCTACCGCGTGTGTTGAACTAACAGATGCAATTGCAATCCCATTTCACCTTCGCATTCTTCGCCAGTTATCTTCGCCATTTTGCCGAGTTCCTGGTGGTTCGTGCAGACAACAAGTTTGTTTTGCGGGATCAGGGTCAAATATCCCGCTCGTGGATCAATCATTTGTTTGAGACAGCAAAATCCCAAGACGCACCTAAAGGCATTGATGAATCCGTTTCTATTACTACAGGGGGATCATCTGACACTTCAATCCACACACGTGATAGTTTGGGATTGGAGCCAGACGAGGTACCCTACATTGCTAGAAGGGTAGAACGGGTCATCAAGGAGACCGTTGGCCAAGCCAAGTCAAAGCTAAAGAGGCCTGAACGCACAACTGAGGAAGTCTCCGGTGTGAACTAGCCACGCGTGAAGCGCATACGCTTCAAGATGCCTGGTAAGTGGACCTCGCCTGCTTATTACTTTATCGTTTTCGTTTTGTCGCTTTGTTTATAACTTTTACTTCGATCGCTTACGTGTCTTTGATGTTTTTGGCTTGATTTTTAAAAATAGTGAGGAAACAGGCTTTAGATACTATCACCGAGGAGGAGGAGACTAACACGGAGAAGAATAACGAGGAGGAACATACGGAGAAGAGCTAGGGCGGGAGAATGGGGGAGTTAAAGGAAAATACCACTGAAACCAAACCATTGGACGATCAGGACGCTGTCAACCAAATGTTCAGCAGCTTCCTCAAGGGAGATCTGGATTTGGGCGACCCCCGGGAGGTTGACAAGGACCATGGTGCATTTTCCCTTTTCCTTTCGTTTTGAATTGCTTGATCAATTGTCAAATCATGGTATTTTATTTTTGTGCTTTTACCTTGTTCAGATGAAGGCAGCGAGACCAGGACGGTGCAGTTGGACGTACCTATGAAGACGGTTCCCCCGGAGAGGACCGCTTAGGTTAGTTCATCCCGTACCCATGAGCCATTTACTTGGTTTGAAATCCCAAGTAAGATGGATTTTGTGGCTGGAATCGCGGAGGAAGTGGTTGAACGGATCCAGGAAGCCCACCCTGACATAGGTACAAATCATTTAGAAGTTTGAAACTTCACATCTTGTTTATATTGTCCTAACATTTGTATTTTTCGTGTGTAGGCGTTAAATTGAGATGGGATCCCTCTGAAAGCATTAGCATAGAAAGTTTAACCACACTTTCCCCAGAAGTGGAACAGGTGCCGAGGCCTGTTTACGATGGAGTTGCAAAAGGCTTTGTGCACAACGCTAAGTCGTTATGGACCTGTAGGCGTTCCGTTGAGCAGTTGTGGCTGCAAATTCAAGCAAAAGAGAAGGAAGTCTCTGAATTGTCAGTAGAACATGACGATCTAAAGGCTCGGTATGAGTTCGCCGCTACCATACTAAGCGGCGATCGCTCCTGGCAAACGTCCGAGGTTACATACACCAGATATTGGAATTTACTGAATCGTCATGCGTTGCTAACTCGGAGAATGGCGGAGCGCAAAGCCCAAATTGATCTCCTGAACCTTAAATGCCAAAATTGGAAAGCCTTTGCTTCCAAGGATCGTAAGTCGGGTCAGGATGAGAAAAATCACAAACATTACTATAAGAAGTCGCTAAAAGAGGTGTCTATTGAAAAGCGCCAACTAGAGATGTTTGTGGAGGGTTTGGGTTTGCGTTCTGCCTTCAATACTTTTGCTCAAAATACAACTGTGGAAATGGAGTCGCCTACAAGGGTGATCACAACTGCTTCTGGGGAAGTGTCGGTGGGCGAGTTCCCTATGAAACTTCCTACCTGGTCGGCTGTCGACAAAGGAAAAACTTTGGCAGATGTCGACTTAGGTCTTGATGGGACAGATTGGGCCAGCGTTTCAGAAGAGGAAATCCTTCGTCGGCTGGAATTCGGCTTAGGGGGATCTCCTATGGTAAGCGTTTTATCCTTATGAAGTTAATTTATTGAGTATTGTTTAAAATTTTGACATTCGCTTGTTCTTATGTTGGCTGTTTCTCTTTGGTATTTTTAGGATGAAGGCGGTGATGATGCCCAAGAAGCTGGCCCCAGTGGAGCAGGGGCCCCTAATGCTGGAGAATCTAAAGGAGACGACCCTCCCGTCCTAGATGTTTAGTGTTTTGATTTTTAAGTTTTCGTTGTTTTTTGACTCAGACTTGGGGAATTGTAACTTAAACAATTTTGAGATGGACAAAAATAGTTGATACTTGTAATTACACAACCTTGCATGTAAGAAATTTTTGTTGATTTTGTGTTTAACTGTAAACACGACACAGAAATGTAAAATGTTTTGACTTGCTTTTTCTATTTTAAGTGCAATGTGGAAATGTAATTATAAAAGATAAATGAAAACCAAGTGCTAGTTTACGGCCATTTCGGGCCCCATGCCTAGTTTATGGCCATTTCAGGCGCCAGTGTAATCAGGAAATGGATAGATTTTTCAGTCGACCGATCATTGCTGACCGTGGCTAGTTTTACGTCTTTGCGAACATGATAGTTTAACGTCATTCCGGACTGGGAGTGTAGCTTAGTGTTTTTTTTTTTGTTTTTGTCTTATCGTAGTTTAACGTCATTTCGGACATGTTATAGTTTAACGTTGTTTCGGACTAGGAATGTTGATATTATTATAATAGTTTTTTGATTTTCTTCTTTTTAATATTAGGTGATATGTCAACAGGTATGATCCTATATTCAGCGTCCCCTTCATTGATTACGTTAAACGGTAACTCGGTCCAAGGGACGTCTGATGGAGTGGTTCCTGTGTTAGTGTCTTCAGATGTTTCGGTAGTTGGCATGATTTCTGTGTTAGTTTCTAATTGAGAATCCATATGTACAGTGTCAGATGGAGGCGCTTCTATTTTAGGTGGGTCTTGTTCCATGTTCAAAGGCTTATTGCTTACCAGTGGATGCGCATTTTTATCGTTTCATTTAGGCTCTTCGAGCTCAACCTCCGAGCCTTGGTCCATGTCCACGTGTGATGAGATAATAGGCATAGTGGCTTCTCCGTGTATAATGATTTCACCGCCTTCGTAAGGTAGGTGGATCTCCTGGTGTATTGGAGAGGAGACAGCTCTCAGTTGGGCCACCCAGGGTCTTCCCAATATTAGGTTGAATCCTGGCATCTCATCGACTACTAGGAAGTTGGCAGATGTAGGGAATTGGTCTCCCGCTATGAAATCTAATATTATTGTGCCTTTTACCATTACGCGTGACCCACTAAATGACTTTAAACATGTAGTTGCGGTTGGTTTAATTAATTCAGTAAGCCCCAATTGTTCAACGATGGGATATGGTACAACATTTGTTGCGGCTCCATCGTCTACGTGGACCCTATGTATCTTGAACTGGTTGATACGTATCGTTATGAACATGGGGGCTGCTGTTATCTCCCCTGTTTTCTTATCCACCTTAATATTGTCGTCATGGAAGCTTAATGGTTTAAGAGTTGTCCCGTGAGGTGAGTACATCACCGCATGAATGGAGGGTTCATTTGGGGGTAAATCCTTGCTTACCGGGATTGATGTCAACATACGTACCAAGGCTTCCCGATGTGTTTAGGATGTTAGAACCAAGTCGTACAAGCTTAGTGAAGTGTTCTTTTGTTTCAGTGCTTGGGTGACTTGTGTCAAGGCCGTTGCGAAGTCTCTACTGTTGGGGACGTTTTTATTAGCAGTGACTGGATCCATTGGGCCCAACAGTTTGATTTCACGTTTTGTTGATTTGTCATTCGACACTGTCGTTTTACGTGGTTCATGTTTTTCAGATGGTTCACCTTCATTACTTGCGTCCGGTTAGTTGTTAGGTGACGACATAGGCACTGAGTTAAGCGGAGTGGGCTTAGGTGGCCCCACAGCTAGCCATTGGCGTTCCTTCTCCACACGTTCCCATGTAAGCTTGTCTGTTAGGCGTTCTCGTGCGTGGCGTGGAGGTGGGACTGGTCTTGACGCCTCAGGTTGCCCTGGGATTCGCACCACATATGGAGCTGGGTGGGGTTGTGGTTGTACCGTCGAATGTGACTGGTAAGAAGGCTAGCCAGGGACCCTAATAACGTAGGGGCTAGGTCTGCCTTGCGCTCGTGGAGTGGAGGTTTGGTAATCATTAGGAGTTTCGGGTATCCTAAAGACATACGGGGTTGGTTTTGGTGGAGGTTGGACCTCCGTTGTTGCGATCGTGGGTGGTACTCAGACTATGAAAAGGGTAGGCTGAGTATGAGGGGTTGGTGTGTTTGAGGGCATGGCGGGAGGGACACACACTACGTATGGTTTTTTACGTGTCATGATGTTGGATGTGGGTACGGCCGAGGGTATTCAGACGACGTATGGTTGCTGCGGGGTACGTGGTGGTTGAGGCACGGGCATGGACACAGTGGGATGAATCTGAACTACGAATGGCCTACTAGGTGTTTCCTATTTATGCTCGAGGTAGACGATGCGGATGTTAAGTACCTCGGAATCATCATCAAAGCAGATCGTATTAATGATGTACGGTGCCTCTTTGGTGTTCAGGGGATCTTTATACACCCCCATGGCTTGATTCTGCGGTTGGATCAGGTTGGCTTCTTCAAAAGTGATTTGGCCGTCATCGATCATTCGCTGAATATCCTGCTTCAAGGTGAAACAGTAATCCGTACCGTGCTCGTTGCGTTGATGGTAATCGCAAAAGCGATCCATTCTAAAACCTTTGGGTACAGGAGGCTCATCCGGTGTTGCTAGGCTTGGGTTCTGTACGAGTTGATAGAACTGGTCGTGTCTCTAGATGGCCATAGGAGATAACTGTTTATGTTTCATTAGCCCATCCTTCAGGAGTTGATCGAAGAGCTGGGATGGCTTCATTGGCAGAGGCGTGTATTGAGAGGGTTCTTTCCTCTCGAAATTTCGCGTACGGTTTGTTGGGTTCTGTTGCGATGATGATTCCTGCGCGGTTGTGGGAGTTGGTTTATTGTAGTTAGTAGGGGTTACCGGCGGTTTGTTTTGTTGTTGCGCCCCCACTATCGCCGCTATAGTTGCCTTAGCCTTCTCTTTATCTTTTTT
>MNCI01024321.1:3054-30859 GCA_015680685.1 Gnetum montanum | reverse complement strand
GCAAAACAATGATCTGCGCATCATTGACCTCGACTCGGTGGAGGAAGAACGCATACGCGCCCTCGATCAGATCGAATGGTATCAAAAACAACAATGGCAACGACATCAGCACGACATCCATAAGCGCCCTATCAAAGAAGGTGACCTTGTACTTAAGACAGTTCGAGAACACTCAGAAAAATTCTCAGCCAACTGGAAAGGGTCTTACTCGATCATTAAAGCATTCGACAACGGAGCATTTAAGCTGACTGATATGGAAGGGAACGAGCTTGCCAATCCAACCAATCACTTGTTCCTAAAACCGTTCTACATTTGAGTACAAGCTCAGGTACGTGAGAGTCCTAGAGTCACGACTTTAAACTGATACCACAGAATAGTCCTGGAGTCACGACTTTAAACTGATACCACAGAACAGTCCTGGAGTTATGACTTTAAACTGATACCATAGAACAGTCCTGGAGTCACGACTTTAAACTGATACCACAGAACAGTCCTGGATTATGACTCGAAACTGAAACCACAGCTCGTCCCAGAATCATGACGATAAACTGATACCAAATAGTGTCCGCAATGAAGATAAACTAGCACCCGTCTGGCACAACAGTAAACTGCCACCGTTGCATTCACTAGAGTCCGCTAAGACTATAAACTGGTTTGCCTCTTCATGGTCCGCTAAGACTAAAAATTGGCAACGTAACGTCCACCACGACGCTAAATGGGCAATGTCCAACGGGTTATGACATAAAACTAACCCATGATAGTCCGCCAAGACTATAAATTTGTAAGTTCATCTCTGATTCTTCAATCCGCAGCCATATTCAAGCTTCATCAAAGTCACTGCATCGCTCACCATCAGACAATCCCACCAACGTATCTGCCACTCATATACAATGCCTGAAATCATCTCCAATGTCTTTGTTCCATCAGTTGCTGTTTAAGTCTAAGCTCGCATATTCACTTATGGTTTTCTTGTCTCCTTGGAGTTATGTTTGCAGGATGCCACCCAGAGGTTTTCGCACAAAAATGCACTTCGTCACAAGCAACAAGATGGGACAATGTTCATAGCACACATGGCAAGACTAAATCATACCATTCGCTAGTACATCCCCATCTCCCGACACACTCTCTATCTATTCACCAACACAGTTCACTTAGTCACACCTTTGATACACCCAGAACATCCAAAACTTTGAGCATGCTGTTGCATACTGTAACGCCTTGAGGCAGTTGCAACACATGACATAGCACTTGCACATGAGTACAGAATCAATGCAAAGTTTCTTCCCAAAAAACACAACAAGACCCTTGGCACTTCCCATACAAGCCCTAGGCAGGAAGGCAGTTGTCTTGGAACTAAGTACTCATGTCAAAAATAATCAAAAAACATCTAGTTGCATAGCTTTGACTCTCCGCCAACAGGCTTCCCCTACAAAAACTAAACAAGGGCCCTGTTCCTCCAAAGAAGGTAACACATCCTCCCGTGGCTTTGGTCATGCTAGCAAGTTCTCTTGAACATTACCCAAGAGGCTTGTTTCACCAAAGGACGCACATTACATGTTTGAATTCCAAGTCTGCTAAATAATGGCTATTGACAAGGATCAGCATGACACACACACCAGAGCATCCCCTTTTCACCAAGCAAAATCCCTTGGGCAGTTACTAGTCCCCACAATCCCCATTCTCCTACCAGTTACAAATTTCACTTTCCCAATCCCATGTACTACTAAACACGGTACAATGACGTCTAGTCAAGTGGCAATGGACAAATTATCTATCAAGTTGCTTGTGGTGTTTTGCACTTCTTTGTCGACACTTATCGAGTCAATTCCTCCAAACGTCAACAAAGAGGGGCCAATGAAACACCACAAAATTTTGAGCCTAGTACTTGTCCAACACCAACCAAGTCCTTGGGACCCCCAGATGACCACAGCTACATTTGGTGTCAAACATGGCAACTTCAGAGATCAAATGCTTAATTTTCACTAAGTATGTAGTCCCAGCGTAGACGTCCAGCATACACGTCCAGCGTACACGCCTCACATGTATGCTCAGCAGGTACAACGGATGCATACGCCTGGCATGAAACCTCCAAAGACGGCATGAAAATAGCACTACATAGCGAGATTTGGAACAAGGCAGCAATCTTTAGCGTATACGCCCTAGCGTATACGCCCAGCACATCAACGTATACGTCCAGCATCCATCAGCGTATATGCCCAACATCCACCAGCGTATACGCCCAGAGTATACGCCAGCGTCCACGACATCTACACCCAAGTTCGCATACACCCAGCACCTCCAGCGTATACGCCCATAGTCTACGCTCACTGTAGACAGCGTATACGCCCGGTAAATGTAACATATTGTACGCTTGTAAATTTTACGCCCTTGCACCCGGTCAACACGCCACATGTCGCCCAACCCGAGTCTGCCATCAAAACCTGTATAAAACCCCAATTTTTCATGAAATCCAGACAGTTGGAAAATTCCCAGAGCACACCAGAGAACAAAGACACTGAGAACCATAGCACAAAACCTCTTATGCTGGATAACCCTATACGCTGAACATACAACCTCTACGCTGTGCTTACAGTGTGAACCAGCAACAATCATCCCTGCATCCACCGGGGCTTTTTGTCCGCCTTGTGTTCCAGTCACAACTGCATTAGACCAGTGCATTGTACTCTCATTCCATAATGCCATTGTTACATTTTCTTCCTACAATTGTTTACAGTTTGCATTAATTCTTGCATGTATTCTGTTTGTGCTTGTTTACGTCTATGCTCTGTTCGCATCGTTTACGCTGTTTACGCTATTTACGCTCTGATTCACGCCCGTTACACCATTTACGTATAACCCAGCGTATAGCACTTCGGTGTACGTTCGGGGAAATCCTTGTCTGATCCGCGTGTGAACCACCCAAGGTACTCTATCTTCGTTCATTCGAGCTCGCCCTCAGGTGAAGGTAGGGTCTTCTGTGCGCATCCTATGATCCCACAGCCTCTATTTCCTTCCAGCCAAAGATCGACAATTTCAGACGATACAACCATGGGGTACCTTCTGTAACACGATGATGCCATTCGGCCTCAAGAACGCTGGGGCCACATATCAAAGGGCAATGACATTTATTTTTAGCGATTACATACTTCATTTGCTCAATGATTATGTAGATGACATCGTAATTAAATTGAAAACACCAGAGCAACACATTCAAGATTTAGATTTGGTCCTAAAACGTTGCTTAAAATACGAACTTAGGCTCAACCCAAAGAAATGTGTTTTTGGAGTAAAAAATGGTAAGATGCTAGGCTTTGTAGTATCAGAAACAGGAATACGGGTAGATCCAGATAAGGTTAAAGCTGTCCTCAATCTAAAACCACCAAGCAACATTATTGACCTTTGGGGTCTACAAGGTAGATTACAATTCATAAGGTGTGTCATAGAAAAACTGACAAACAAGTTGAAACCCATGAATCATTTGCTACGAAAGAATGTCCATTTTGAATGGACTCCACAGTGCCATGAAGCCTTCGACCATATTAAAATAGCACTGGCTCAGCTACCAATAGTATACCCTCCACAGAACAATAAACCCTTCTATATCTACCTCGCCACGTCGGATTCATCCATCGCTTCTATGCTCTGCCAGAAACGAGACGATGGAACTGAAGTCCCTATTTATTATTTGAGCCATGCATTAGTGGCCTATGAAAAGAAGTACAACGAGGTGGAGACGTCATGTTTAGCCCTTGTCTTTTCCCTAAAGAAATGGCGACATTACCTCTTCCATAACCAAGCCAACATAATCTGCAAAGATAATGTGCTCAAGGACATCACTGGTAACATTTAAGAGTCAAGAAGAATAGCGCATTGGAAAGCCATAATAGCTGAATTCGACCTACATTACATAGCGCAGTCATCAGTCAAGGGTCAAGTCATAGCAAACCAATTGACTACATCACCAACACATGATCAAGCAACAATAGAGCCAGAGTTTCCAGATGAAAACGTGAGCGCGATAGACATAGTTCCCAATGAGTACAAAGCCATTTTGAACTTTGATGGAGCATCCACCTCTCGAGGGGGGAGTGCTGCTGCCGTCATCACCTATTCCTCTAGGGAGATCCGACCCTTTGCTTACCACTTCAACTTTCATTGTACCAACAACATAGCAGAATATGAAGGTCTCCTTAGGGGCCTTACGCCAGCATTAGCTTCCAACATCACACGACTTGTAGTCAGAGGAGACTCACAACTAGTTTTAAACCAAGTCACAGACGTTTATACATGCAAAGTGAAACATTTACAACCATACTGTGATTTAGATAAACACTTACTGAAGCAATTCGAAAGTATGGACGTGTAACATGTTTCTAGAAACGATAACACCATTGCAGATGCACTTGCCACGCTAGCTCTAAACATATCACCAAACATGTTCCATATGTTGCCTAGCTCTATAATTAGTTGTGCTAAACCCATAACTGACACTCTTGATGAATTACCAATTGCATCCGTTAGTATAACACATGCAATAGAATGGTATGATGACATAAAAGAATACCTTCTACACGGTGAATCACCGCAACACCTAACGAATGCACAAAAGAACACAGTACGAAAATGTTCTCAACAATATGCACTGGTAGGGGACACGTTGTGTCGTCGATCCTACGAAGGCATACTGTTAACATGCGTTAGTAGCGCCGATGCCCAAACCATCATCGAGCAAGTACATGATGGACTATGTGGAGGGCACATAGCACCTAAAGAAATGGCAACGAAAATAAGACATTTGGGCTATTATTGGCCACACATGGAGTATGACTGTCTCTCCAAGGCCAAAACATGCAGTATCTGTCAAAAACATAGCAATCTGATACATGTCCTACCAAATGAGTTGCATATAGCGCAAATCACCTAGCCCTTTCAAAAGTGGGGGTTAGACCTTATCGAGCCAATAACACCCTCATCTTCTGCAGGGCATAGCTTCATCATAACTGCGATAGAGTATTTCATGAAGTGGGTAGAAGCTATTCCCCTTAGAAAAACCACATCCAAACACACATGCAACTTCGTTCTCGAAAACATTGTGACCTGTTTTGGCATCCCCATGACCATCATCACTGATAATGGGCCACAATTCAGCAGTGCCGAAACCAAAACTTTCTATGAAAGCCTAGGGATCAAACATTCATTTTCATCCCCTTACTACCCTCAGAGCAATGGACAAGCTGAAGCCACAAATAAAACCATCATTACAGTACTTAAAAAGATGCTTACCCAAAGCAAGAAAAGATGGCACGAACAGCTAGTATGCGCACTGTGGGCTTATCGTACTACGCATCGGACTTCCACAAGTAAAATGCCATATAGTCTTGTTTATGGTTCAGAAGTTGTTTTACCCTTGGAGCTACAGGTACCTTCTTTAAGGATCACACTCTCCAAACTCCTCGACAAAGGGCAAAACAATGACCTATGCATTGTTGACTTAGACTCGGTGGAGGAGGAAAGTATACGTGCACTCGATCAGATTGAGTGGTACCAAAAACAACAACGGCAATGCCATCGACATGATGTTCTTAAGCGCCCTATCAAGGAAGGTGACCTTGTACTCAAAGCCATTCGGGAACACCTGGACAAATTCTCAGCCAATTGGGAAAGGCCCTATTTGGTCACCAAAGCGTACGATAACAGAGCATTCAAATTAGCTGACATGGAAGGGAATGAGCTCGCAAATCTGACCAACCATTTGTTCTTGAAACCATTTCATGTTTGAGCATGGACTCAGGTATGCGCTCATCCTAGCATCATGAAGATAAACTGATACCATAGCTCGTCCTGGCATCATGACAATAAACTGATACCATAGCTCGTCTTGGCATCATGACGGTAAACTGATGCCATAGCTCGTCCTGGCATCATGATGATAAACTGATACCATAGCTCGTCCTGGCATCATGACAATAAACTGATACCATAGCTCGTCTTGGCATCATGACGGTAAACTGATACCATAGCTCGTCCTAGCATCATGACGATAAACTAATACCATAGCTCGTCTTGGCATCATGACGGTAAACTGATACCGCAACTCGTCCTAGCATCATGACGATAAACTGATACCACAAAATGTCCGCAATGACAATAAACTAGCACCCATCTGGTACGACATTAAACTACCACAGTCTCATTCGCCAGAGTTCGCTAAGACTATAAACAAGTTTGCCTCTTCACGATCCGTCAAGACTAGAAACTAGCAACATACCGTCTGCCACGACGTTAAACAGGCAATGTCCAACAGGTCATGACATAAAACTAACCCTCAATAGTCCGCTACGACTATAAACTAGCAACTTCATCTCTAGCCTCCCGATCTGTAGCTGCATTCAAACTTCGTCAAAGCCGTTGCCTCGCTCGCCATCAGCCGATCGTAACAACATTGTTACCATTCATATACAGTGCCTAAAATCTCATCCGGTGCCTTTGTTTCATCAGTAGCTATTCAAGTCTAAGCTTTCTTACTCACTCATGGTTTTCTTGTCTTCTTGGAGTTGTTTTTGCAGGATGACACTCAGAGGTGTTCGTACAAGAATGCACTTCGTCATAGCAGCAAGGTAAGACGTTGTTCATAACACATGTGACAAGACTAATCAAGCCATTCACTAGTACATCTCCCGTTACATATCCCACCTATTCCTCAACATACTCTACTCAGTTGCACCCCTGATACACCTAGTACACCCAAGATTTTGAGCACATCGTCGCACACTGCAACACTTTTAAATAGTTGCGACACACAGCATGGCCTTTTGAGCATGAGTACACGGTAAAAACAAAGCTCGTCACAAAAAAAAACACAAGACCCTTGGCACTTCCCATACAAGCCCCAGACAGGAAGGAAGTTGTCTTAGAAACAAGTACTCATGTCTCAAACGCTCAAGTAACATCTCGTTGCATGGCTCTGGCTCTCTGCCAACAGGTCCCCTTCAACACTAAACAGAGACCCTGTTCTCCCAAAGAATGTAACACATTATCACGTGGCTTTGGTTGTGCCAACAAGTCCTCTTAAACACCAAATAAGAGTCTCATGCCGCCAAAGGACGTACACATCGTGTTTTGATCCCAAATCTACTAAAAATGGCTAAACAATAGCTATTGACAAAGATAAGCATGACCCACATACATACTCGGACATCCTCTTCATCACGCACAAGCCCTTGATCGGTTACCAATCCCTACAGTTCCCATTTCCCTATCCAATACCAATTTCATTTCCCCAATCCTATGTACTACTGAACATGGTACGATGACGTCTGGCCAGGTGCCAAAGGATAATGTCTCTACCAAGTTGCTTGTGGTGTTTGTACTTCTTTGTCGATGCTTCTCGGGTTGATTCCTCCAAGCGTCAACAAAGAGGGGCCAATGAAACACCATAAAATTCTGAGCTTAGTACTTCTCTAACAAGATTCGAGCTAAGTCATGACACTCCCCAGCATGACTGAAGCTTGAGGGCCCCATAGACAGCTTCAAGCAGAGTCGAACTCAACAAGAAATAGTTCCCTAGGACCCGCAAATGACCACGGCGACATCTGGCATCAAACATGGCAACTTCAGAGCTCAAGATACTGGGTTTTCACTGAGTATGCAGTATGCGGCATACATGCCCAGCGTATACTCCCAGCGTACACTCCCAGTGTATACGCCCTGCGTACACACCCAGCGTGCACACTTCACATGTACGCTCAACACGTACGACTGACGGGTATACCCAGCATGCGATCCCAAAGACGGCATGGAAATGGCACTTCAGAGTAAGATTTTGTACAAGGCATCAACTCACAGGAACAGAGCAATTATCAGGTATCATCATGGGCTCCAGAAAGTCGAATTTTGGTCTCAACATCATGCACTTTGGAGTTCATATGCTGAGCTCAGCATGTACGCCTAGCGTATACGCCCACGCCCAACATGTACACCCAGCGTGTACGCCCAGCATGTATAATGTGTACACCCAGTGTGTAGCATAACGTATACTAATCAAAGCTCTCCAGAACCATGTCAGATCAAGGCCAACCAAGCTGAACATCCACACGTAGCATTCTCGTGACATCTGAATTCAAATCCGAGGGTCGAATAACTTCTTTTATTTTAGTCAAGTCTGTACGCCGAGTTCACACGCCCAAAGTGTATACGCTGGCGTACAACAGTATACGCTGGCGTGTAACGCACTCGGTCAACGTGCCACATGTCACCCGACCCGAGAGTCCAGCACTCCACAGCCAATCATCCCCTCTCATATTCGAGTCTAACGTCTAAACTTGTATAAAAACTCCGATTTTTAACCAGATCAGGGTTGGGGGGAAAATTGGAGGCATCTTGGCAAAAATTCGGACAACCCACACTGAGAAAAATCTAGAACCCTTCATCCTATACACCAGACTTCAACCCTGCACACTAAGCATACAACCTCCACACTGTGCCTGTAGTTCAAACCAGCACACTTTCATCCCTCCACATCCACCGGGGCTCTTCATCCGCCTTGTGTCAAATCCACAACTGCGTTCAAACCGGTGCACTGTAATCTATATTATTTTTGCAATAAAGTTGTTTCATTTTTGGTTAAGATCTATTATAGTTTTCACCTATTCTCGTTTACTTATGTGTTTGTTTCCTTGCATGTTTACATTCCGGTTCATGTTTATTACATTGTTTACGCATAACCTAGCGTATTGCATATTGGCATACGTTGGGGAAATCCTTGTCTGATCTGCATGCGGACCACCCAAGGTACTCTACCTTCATTCATTCCAGCTCACCCTCAAGCGAAGGTAGGATCTTCTGTGCATGTCCAGGGATCTCTTGGTTTCTGTTTCATTCCAGTCGGAGACCGATGATTTCGGATAGTACAGGTTGAACAAGTTCTGATTGACCTTCCACCGTTCCCGTTACCATATAGGCCTAGTAGGCCAAGCGGTAAGTGTCACATACTTAAGTGTCTTTGCAATCTTTGTACTTTCTGCGTTTTCATGCTAAATGTTTTTGCGAAAACTATTGTAGGGGCGAAGAGGCCCCAAGAGGTGACGGTGGTAACTGCTGAGGCACAGGGGCGAACATATACTTCTTATATGGTGAAGTAGAAGCAATCCAATTCTGGATAAACGATGTAGATTTGGACTCCTTGGTCTAAAATCTTGAAAAGGCTGAACTTATGGATCTATTCTTGGCCCCGAATCTGAGCGTTTCTACCATCGAGATGTCAACTCCTTTTCCAAAAAGGCGGGTTGCTTCCACACGCACATACGGGACATGCGGGTGGTCATTGAAATCAATGACCAGTTGTTTACGGACCTATTCAGTGTTCTTGCCGACGGCATCCTCATAGGGTCGAGGGGCAAGAAGGAGCTAACCCTTCAAAAGAAGGATATTCATGAGTGGTTGGGGATTTCTAAGGAGCGAAAGTGGCTCCTTATGGATAAGCTCAAAGACAGGCATGCCCTGGAGATTTACCCAAGGGAAGGTCCTAGAGATTGAGTAGGTCTAGATAATGCATGACATTATGGAGGAGGGGGCCCGTTACAACTGGGCCAGCTTCCTATGTAAAGGCTTGCAAGTTGAAATCTTGGGACATCGTCAAAAATCGGAATCCCATTCCAACATACATTATGCCTTCTATATAGGCTGTCTGAAGCGCTTCGCAGATTTTCTAGTAGTTCAAGAGAATGGAGTCTGGATCATGCCAAATCGCGACCATATTTCTAGACCATGGATTCACCAAATCTTTTAGACCATCTGAGCCCAGGATCCCCTAGAAGTAATTGGGGAGTCATTCTCTGTGACGACTAAGGATCAGATGGCTCGCAATGTTTGTGGTCAGGATAGCATAGGTGAGACACCCCCTGTCGTAGCCTGTAGCATGTCGTGGGGGGAACGTCTCATAGCTGAGACTATGCCTAAAGAGTTGCAGTGGAAGATGCCTCCCCTAGCTAAGGAAACCCTTCACCAGGAGGAGGAGGAGGGGCGAAGACTGTAGCTTAAACTGCAGAGGATGCAATCCCCCATTGGTAAAAGATTTTTTTCAATGCTTACTTTGTTATTGTTTGCTATGCTATGCTACGCTAGGCGACGTAGCGTAGCGTAGCACCTGCTTTGAGCTAACTTGTTTTGTATTAATGCAAACATGTTTCTCTACTGGCAGAGGAAGAAGAAGAAGAAGAAGGTGATGAAGAAGTGTCGACCCCTAAGATGGGGGTGACAAATAAAGGCACGGAGGCCCCAATCTCGGAGGAGAGGGCCCCGATCAAGAATAAAGGAGCTCCTGTCACTAAGGCAAGGGCTCTTGTCATTAGGGAGAATCCTACTACTAACGAAGAGGAACCTCCCTTGAATAAAAATGACATTGGTCTCCTAAAAGGAAAGGCACCAGTGCATGAAGAAGAGGCTTGTGCAGACTCAGCAGGGCCTTCTGCTAAGGCTACCACCATCATCTTGCATTAGCAAGAAGTGAGACCGCAACTAGACGCTGGTGAGTTTGGCAATATGTCTGCCTTATCACAGCCTGTTTTGGCCATTACTAATTATTCAGTTATGTAACAAGTGCTACTATTGATGCTGTAAGACCCTCATTGATCCGTGTAGAGTCATGGGCCGAGATCCTTGACAAGCTTACATTCATGCAGGGAATCGTTGACGACATGATCAACCACCTTTGGCAGGCAAACCCTGAAGTGGGTAAGTAGTAATGTTAAGCACCCTAGTGTTATTATGCTAGAAGTTTTTGAGTTTGCTAACCTTGCTATGCTAACGCGATTGCTACGCTCTTTGTGTCATGGTAGCCTCTCAACTCAAATGGGACTCGGCACAACCTTTGAAGGTCGGTGTCATGCCTACATTCCCACCTAAAGTGACCAAGGTGTCTCGTAGCATGTACGACGAGGCTTGCAAATGCATTTTGCACTCAACAAGATCCTTGTGGGAGTATAAGCACGTCAACGAGAACCTATGGAAACAGGTCCAAAAGGCTGAGTAAAGAGAGGCCGACCTGGTCACCGAAGTGGAGGATCTCAGGTCGAGGAACGAGTTCCTCATAGCCCGTGACACAAATAATGAAGACTGGCACACAGCTGTAATAGACTACGATAGGTTTTGGACTATTGCACATTAGAATGTTGAAGCCACTCGTGAGATAATCAAAAAGTAGATGCAAATGGAATTGCTAGCCAAGAAGTATCAGGACTTGAAAGACGTCAACGCCAAGATTTACGAATGGGGGCAGTCCCAGAGAAACCATAAACACATGTATAAATGGGAAAATGCCATCCATTGTAAACTATACAAGGACGCTATTGTGGAGGTGTTTACGTATGAAGCATTCATAAATTCTATTGATGCTTCTAAGGCCTATGCTAAGTTTAAAGAGCAGGTAAAGGTTACGGAATCTTCTGACCTGAAAGTTAACCTTCCCACAAGAGAGACTGCAACTGTCTCCTTTTCGTCGGGGCCACCAAGGTGGATAGCTACCGAAAGGGAGAGAGCTACCACGGATGCTGAACCTAGCAACAGGCGTTGGATGGACATCACGGCAGAGGAGGTCTAGCGCCACCTCGAGCTTGGCTTGGACCAGATACCCTTCAAGATGGATGCAAACCCTTCTCAAGTTAGTCGCCTTCTACCATGCTAATGATCATGCTATATTGTGATTTTCGTTTATTACCCTAGCTGACCACTTCACTCCCACCATGCAGGCTCTAGATGAGGATGCAAGGCCCGTAGAGGGAGGGAATGAAGAACCGACAGAGGGCAATGCTAGGGAAGATGTTGCAAAAGGAAATGATGCAAAAATGAAAGGCAAAGATGGCACAAACAAAGACAACCCATGATAGCATGGGATTTTTTTTTAACTTTGAGATTTTGAATTTTTGAAATCTTGTAAAAAAATTTGCAAACATTGTTAACAGGCAAAAAATTTGAATAAAGCAAAGAGGATTTTGCAAAATAGAAATTGATTTTGCGCTAACTTGTGCAATGCATACGTGCGTTTTATAAAATGTTCATGTTTTCATGTGCTAGTTTTAGGCCATTTTGGGCCATTGCTAGTTTTAGGCTGTTTCGGGCCTTTGCGTAACATGCCAAAGAGATGATACGTTAACAACTTGAACAACGGCTAACTGGTAACTTATGCTAGTTTTAGGCCATTTCGGGCCATAGCGTAACATAGTCTTAGGCCGTTTCGGGCCATTGCGTAACATGTCAAAGGAGACGATACGTTAACAAAGCAAAAAGCGATGAATGTGCAAGGGATGGCAACTGGGTGGGAAGCAGTGGGGTTGCTACGCTATGCGTAGCTTCTTCTTGACCCGTCGTGGGTTGATCGGAACTTAAGGTCGAGGCGTTTCACTAGGGCCCTCGTTCACGTCATTGTCCCCCACTTAGAAGGGCAACTTAACCCATGCACTTTCATTTTGGAGATTGGCCTACTGAATCGATTCTCCCGTTGGATGTCCAACATGTGCATGAGCGGGCGCTTCATTCTCAGAGGTTACGACCTTTGAACCCTACTCCATGTCTACGTTACTGATAGCTTGGTCTGCTACTTCGTCACCATGAATCACCATCTTCCTGCCCGCGTATGGTAGGTGGATTTCCTGGTGTATAGGTGAGGAGACAGCCCTAAGTCGTGCTAACCATGATCTCCCCAAGATTAGGTTACACCTGGGCATTTCCTCAACCACAATGAACGTCGCGTTTATGGGGAACTGGTCCCCTACTACGAAGTTTATATGAACTATGCCTTTCACTAGGATGCATGCCCTGTTGAACAACCTTAGGCAGGACGTTGTTGTGGGTTTGATCTAGTCGACCAAACCCAACTTGTCCACGATAGGAAAGGGGATGACGTTCATGGCAGCCCCATCATCAACGTGTATCCTTTGGATCCAGTGTTGACTAACCCGAATTGTGATGAAAAGAGGTGTCATGGTTACCTAACCTCTTTCAGGATCTTCCCTAATGGCATTGTCACTGAAAGTCAATTGGGATGGCTCAGGCTCTACGAGTATAGAGGGAAGCATGACCGAGTGGATCGCTTCCTCTTCCGTTGGCATGTCTTCGTTGACCAGAATCGTTGTCAACATGCGGATCAAAGCCTCGTGGTGCGGTACAGATGTCATGATCAGGTCATACAGGCTCAGTGTAGTGTTTTTCTATTTTAGAGCCTGCTTGACCTAAGTGAGGGCATCCAAAAGGTTTTGGCAACCCCCCTATTTGGTGCTTTCCTCCTCTTCGATTCATCCCAGAAGATGAATTTCTCAAGGAGGGGCAACTTTGGATCTAGGTTTAGACCCTTTTTGGCAAGGTGGCATAGACTGTGCAGTTATGGCAATGTTCATCTTTGGTGATGAAGGCGTAGACGTAGGGGTGGAGACGTAGGCTTGGAAGTACCAGGGATGGTACCTCATCCCGACGTCTCGCCTGTGAAATGCACTTCCCATTTTTTAGGACGAGAAGGTTGTTCAGTTGTTTTATGCAATGCAGGGGCTGTCGAAGGAGTCGGCCCCCTAATGATGAAAGGTGCTAACAGTGTTAACGAGCGAAGTGACACGGTTTTGCCAATAGGTGGCGTAAAGATGGATGCTCATGGAGGGACTATCAGCACGAACGGCTATTGCGAGCTTTGATTAGCCGCTCATGGTGCTGGTGCACTACGTTGAGGCACATAGACCACAAATGGCTGCTGGGATGGCCTAGGATCATTGTCAATGCCGATGACATTGATGATGTAACCGGAATTGTTGGCGTTGAGGGGATCTGTGTAGACATGCATAGATTGGTTTTTAGGATGTACTGGGTTGCTTTCGTCCAACACCAATTTTCCCTGGTCGATCAATCTCTGGATGTCATCCTGCAACGCTAGATAGTAATCTGTGTTGTGACCACACTGTTAGTGGTAGTCACAAAACCTATCTAGCCTAAAACCCTTAGGAATTGGGTAGAGCCAAAGAGGGGTTCCTAAGGATCTCACAATAGCCTTGATGTCTATTGATTGCTTCTTGCGACATTTGCTTGTATTGCATGTGCCCTGCCGCTAATAGCTGCTTTAGAAGTTCTAAAGGCTTGAGAGGAAGTGGGGTGTAATTTGAGAGATCTTTATGCTCAAAGTTTGGCTTAGGTTGTGCAGATGTGCAGATGTCTTAGGTGAGGGAATTAGAGGTTGCGACATGTTTCCCTGCTTGGGCATGGGGTTAGCTGCAAGTACGGCTAGTTTCTTGTTGCTCTTGTTACCGTTGTTACTAGGTCTGGGCTTGGCCTCGGTTACCATAGCGACCACCATGGTTGTTGAGGCCTTACCCTTGTCCTTCTTTGTGAAGGTGTTTTTGTAGGTGATGTAGGCCAGGTCTTTGCTTGCCTCGATAGCGTCTTGTATGCTCTTAGTTTGAGCAAAGGCTTGACTAAGAGTGAGAGGGGCGAGGTAGTACAGTTTAGACTTGATAAAGTCATTCACTGCACCTTTAAAGACGATCAAAAAGTGGGCTTCCGTAATGGGCTCGCGGATTTTGTTAAGGGTTCCGCTCCATTGCTGGATGAACTTCTGGACTGGTTCCAGAGGCTCCTACTTCACGCTCATCATCTGGTCCAACATGATTTTTTGGCTTCAAGTTATACTTGAAACACGTCACGAACTAGGTCAGAAGCTCTTCGAGAGTTGAAATGGACGAGCGTGGCAGCGTGCGATACCAATCTAAGGCTCTCCTGGCTAAGGACATAGCAAAGACACAAATTATCATGTGTGGCCATTGCTGCAATAGGAGAGACTTAGACCTGAAGGTAATAAGATGTGCATTGGGATCTCCCTTCCCATCGTACTTCATGAAGTGTGGAAGAGACATCCCTAGGGGTAACATCAGAGTAGGGATTGTAGAGCTGATGGGGTTGTCCTAGTAAAAGTCCATGACTTGTACCGTGTCGGACTCGACAACTTTGAGGCGTTTGATTTCCTTGGTGAGGGTTTGGATAAGCTGGAACGCTTGGTCCAAACCTTACGACGTTGTAGGCGATTGGGGAACTACCGAGGCAGCCCCCACCTATGGAATAGTGAGGGTGGCAGTGTGACCCATCGGTACTGTTGGGGTAGCCCCTGCGAGCAGTGCTGCTTGCACTGTCCACCACCCGGCAGGTGGTGCTATTGGGGCAGCAACCGCAGGTTGAGCCACCGGATAGACTACTTGTGTCGTCGGCAGAACAGACCATAGCCTCGTGTTAGGTTGTACCATTTGTGGGGTTTGGTAGGTCTGAGGATGGACATAGTGAGACATTTGCTACGGTTGTGGAATAGGAGAAGAAGTGAATGGGGTCCACCACATGGACGGGCCCAGGCTCGCCACTGTGGGTGGAACAAATGTGAATGTAGGAATTGAAACAGAAGTTGTGTAAGATTGCGAAGAAGGCACAGTGTGAATATGCGGTAGGGTAGCCATGATTGGTGTGTGATGTGCTACAAGAAATAGATTGATGAATGGTTTGCGGAGGCATAGTCTCTACAAACAAAATAGGGGAATAAGGGTGTTGACAAGCCGAGAAGGTAACATGGCTATCCATTGTTGTTGTTGTTGTAGGCTGCAGGAGCGTAGGCGTGATGACAAAGGGAGTGATGACAGACAATGGGTTGGCTCAGAAGGACTAGGTAGAAGGGACAGGAACGGGGTTGGTTTAACCTCCCACGTCAGATTGGGAATCGAGTTCCTCCTGTCCATCCTGAAAAGCATCATCCTGGTTAGATGTCGTGTCTTGTTGCTCCCTAAGCCTAGCCAACTGGATTAGTTGGTCTAGAAGCCTTTGGTTTGTTTGTGTCAAAGGTATGGAAGTTCCGGGAGTGGGAACAAACTCCTTCCCGTCACAGTAAGCGAACTCGAAGCTACGTTTGCTTTCGAACTTGTGTACGTCCAAAGGCAGGTTTGCATGAACCTTCACATAGAGGAAGTTGTAATGCTCATGTTGCTAGGCCAAGCCCTCAAGTCCTCAGTTTTGGATCCTAAGGGATTGACATGTTTCCAGCATTAGGTTCAATGGTTGTTCAGCACCAATGGTGCCTTGAACCATGATGGGAACCTCCACGTTGAAGGTGTTAACAGTGGTAGTTGCAGAAGTCATTGTTACTAAGCTAGACGGTTTTGCAAATGCGAAAAGCAAGGAAATCAGAAAGCTAAGCAGTTTTGCAAACTAAGAAGAGCAAATAAGTTGGAAAGCGATGAAAAAGAAAAGCAATCAAAAAAGGCTTTATGTCTTGTCGGGCTCCCAAGGAACCGTCGAGGCGATAGACCTATACCGCACAATGCGTAAACAACTATGAAGGGTGTCACGTTTATGCTAGTGCACGATAAGGTACAAGGCCCATGCAAGACTACCGTAAGATAGGCAAGTCAACTGGCGACCGGAGGCTTTATGTCTTGTAGGGTTCTCAGGGAACCGTCGAGGTGACCGATCTGCACCACACGATTCGTAAACAACCACAGAAAGGTGTCACGTTTATGCTAGTGCATATCCGGGTGTAGAAGGCTTACAAGGCTACCGTAAGAAGGAGGCAAGTTAACTGGCAATCGAAGGCTTTACGTCCTGTAGGGTTCCCAGGGAACCGTCGAGGTGACCGATCTGCACTGCACAATGCATAAACAACCACAGATGGGTGTTAAGTTTACGCTAATGCGTATCAGGGTGTAGAAGGCTTACAAGACTACCATGACACATAGAAAAGGCACCAAAGACCCTCCTTCTAATGCCAAAAATATTGTAGCGATCGAAAACATCGACGGCTGGAAAAGAAATGCCGAGGGGCTGCCGACTGCTAGCAGTCTTGACCCTGTTTTCACGGGAGGGCCATGCTGGATGGAACAGAAACGGGGTGCCCTAAACGGTCTGGTCAATCAGACAGGGACTTAGTTGGTGTCTATATAACCTTTTGCAACATGTGATTTGAAAATGAAACTGATAGTGCGAAGTAATGCTTAAATGTAGAGGAAACAAAAAATAGTGTAAAATGCAATAGAGGAAACAGAAAATAGCGTAAAATGCAATAGAGGAAAAAGAAAATAGCGTAAAATACAATAGTAAATGGAAGATAATGTAAAATGCAATAGAAAAATGCACTGCTTCGAAGCTATGACCTCGCTCTGTCAAGATGGACACAATTGATTGCATAGTGTTGGGAAGTGCAGAGATCCTGAGAGTAACCAAGACGTGTAAAATGAGATGGCTGTGTGCTTGAACATAGGCTCAGTCATCAACAATGTGAAGTTCTAAAAAGGTGGTAGAAAAGAACAGAACAAAATGCCAACTGAGAATGCTAACTATTTATAATGTCAAAACAGGAAGCTTACAATGCTTAAGATTACAGTGCCAACTTTTTTGCTTATCAGCCAACCAAACTGTTAGCCAACCAGATTGCTGAGGAAACAAACTGGGGACTGAAAAGCCTTGAAAAAGGGGAATGTCAAAAGTGTGAAAAGTTAAATTGTACCAGTGCTTGAGCGAGCCACAGAGAGAGAGAGAGTTTAAGCATTACTAATTCGGGTATTTATAAGACCAAGGGCACGCGAAAGATGCGATTTGGACACCACGTGCCTTGGGCCTATGCTAACCTATCTATGCTGCACATGCCTGCATGACCATTGGGTGAGCCTGCCAAGCTGTAATTACAAACCTACTGCGTCATAATTACGTTGTTAGAGCAATGATGCAATTAGGTGAGGTGCATTAATGTCGCGTAACCACTTGCCACTTTGCTATGCTTTGTAGCGTAGCATGTTGGCGTAGCGTAGCGTCTTATTACGCATCTTACTGCATGTGTAGAAAGCCTTTGAAATGTGTAGGCTGTTCATTGTATGTTTGCTACGCTACATAGCGTAGCAACTGGCCTTAGTCGCAAAAGTCATCGCTAATCTGTGAACTTTTCCTCTTGCACTGCGAAGTTTGCGAACTTGCTGATCCCGCACTTTGAGTTGCCTTCTGTTAACTTCTGCAGAATTTCTATGCCTCGCTGCACCATGTAGCTAAGCGTAGCGTAGCAGCAAACAAGACCTGATGTCGGCCAAGTTCACCACTTTCTAACAAAAGGAGACATTGCCGAAGGACTTGAAGTCAGGCAAGGGGGCTGATTGTCCAGCTTTTGCTACGCTGTGCTACACTACGTAGCACACCCTAGCATAGGACTGTGCTTCTGCAAACATCTTCTGAAGTTTGCTACGCTACATGTCGTAGCGTAGCGTAGCAAGACTCCTTGACTTAGAAAACTTGCTGAAGCAGACAGTCTGAAAATCAGAGCATCCATCTCCCAAAGACCTACTGTAACGCTGCGCGTTTTGCGAAGACCTGGTGAAGCAAGAATGTCTTCAAATTTTGGGGTGTTTCAAGATTGATACCATTGAAGAAACGTCTAACATTTCTCTTCTTCTATCCAAGGATTATGAGCCGTCCATGCTGATGTTCCAATGTTTAATAGAGTTGGCACTTTCCATGGACATAGTAGCTTCGGGAACACTTGATTGGCCTTAACATGCCATGCTGCAAATAGTCATCGTTCCTCTTCATAGGCTCAGGCCCTAACCTCTCCACTTTTTTCTTGGCCATATTGTGTAGTGACAAGAGTTCCCTAATGGATGCTGAATGATTGTGCTTCCTGCTTTGCATGTTCTACATGAGGTCCTTGGCCTTTACCTCCCCCTAGGCCTTCAGTTGCACCTTGAGAAGGTCCTCCTTGTTGTCCTCTTTTAGGGGCCATCTATAATCACACAAAGATCAATTTTTAGTAAGGTTATTAAAAGAAGTTCAAATATTTCATACCTTACCCATTTCCTTTAATAAATGTTGAATTCTTTGCTTAGTGTGATTTTAGAGTTAGAAATTTTTTTCAAGGAAGTTGCCCTAAAAGTTTAATGTCAGACCTAATTTGTTTAGGTGACACATACAAGGACATGTAATGGTTTTGAGGAACGTTTGATAAAATGATGACAAAGGAAAGAATAGATTTGGCAATAAAGTACTTGAAAGGTATAAAATGATGTTGTGGTGTGCAACAAGTACAAATTACAAAATTCACACAAGTGGGTCCTCCCTAAAGCAGGTTCCAACCTATAATGCCCTTACGTAGCCACACCTTAAAATGATTGTAGGCACTAGAAGGGTTAAATGTAATCTACACCAATGTAACAAAACACACACATGTTAATACTACCGTGATGAGGTATGCATTCAATACTACATAAGACACGAGTCACAAATACATGAACAATGAGATGAGGCGAATTGTAGAAGGGATTGCAAAGATTGGGACATGTGGTAATTAACCTTCGGCATAGTGAATCTTAAGTGTAGGACGTGATTAATGTGTCATTAGCCCGTCACTCCAAAATCAAGACCAAGTCCATTCCTTCGATCAATGACATTGCATTGTTTCATCCAATGATGGACAACTATAAGAGCATCATAACAACAAAGCATACAATCACTTGGCATTTCGTTCAAGGGAGGAGTGATTTGGAATTTCTTTGTAGCACATTTGTCTTGATCTTTTTGTTTCTTTTTGTCAAGCCCCTTTGCNGGAATTTCTTTGCAGCACATTTGTCTTGATCTTTTTGTTTCTTTTTTTCGAGCCCCTTTGGCACACACACTCTTTTTTTTTATGCGTAATCTAGAGAAGCCACCTACCTTCAAGCATGGATGCATGTCTTTCTAGTGGGACCTCCTAGAATAGCATTGGTTTTCTTTATTAAGTGCCTTTATTACTTTTACTTCCATTTTTTGTTAGATCTACAAGGATCTTATTACAACCAAGCTGCATGATAACTCTAATAAATGTCAACAAAGAGAATCCACAAGTCCCCTTGATTTCACACCCTAACCATTCCCTCTTAGTCCATCATTTTTTGCTCTGGGCATAATGAGCACAAAATTACTTTAAGTTTTAATGATGTCAAGAATATCATCGGACCTAGAGTAGAACCTCTTATTAATAGAATGGGTGGGTGGATGTGATGGGCTCGCTATCTAAGTAATTAGTCACCTGGGACTTGATAGCATAGAACACCTCAACCAATGAGTCACATGAGTGTTTTATTCGTAGATGAGATTACCCATAAAAAGATGAAAAGATAAAACAACAAATTGGAAGATGAAAAACTGAAAAACCAAAAATTGTAAAATTAAAGAAAAGGAAAATCATTTATTAATTCTATTTGTTAGAATGGAGGATATCCCCCATAACTAAACGGTTGAGCATGGCTAGAATTAATAAATGGAAGGTTAGGATCCATGCATGTTGTAAATATTGGGACCGGGTCATATCCAATCCATTGGGTGTCTTTTGATGTGGTGGTTGGAATGTGCACAAACTGGGGTTCACACACTTAATTAATGTTGACATAGTGGGGCAAGTTATAAGATGTGGTTAACTGATAAAGAGTTGACCCACTATGGCACCTGTGACCGTAAGATGGTATGCAATGATTGGTATGTCTCCCTACATGGCTATATTCATTAGGCCCCATAGTTGTTGGAGTTTTGATCAATGGCCTTGATAAGGTAACACGAGGTGTTGGATTCGAGGAGAAGGATGCACCATAGTGTTGAACTTGTGTTGAGTGGGAGGATGCAGTGGTCTTGGAACTGTGCGATCCCTTCCTATGGTCATGTCTAAAGAAAGGACACTTTTGGTGTTGTGGAGGACCTCAACTTCTATTGACAGTAGCAATGCAAGTGATGTTCATGGGTTGGTGTTGTGGTGCAAAACCTTCTGGAACAACTGGTGGCAATGTAGAAGGAGGTGAATGATCAGAATATTGAGGTTGAGAAGGAGCGTAAGGTACACGAGGTGGTGGTCCTGTTGGAGAGGATATGGGTTGATAGTATTTAGGAGAATGATAACAATGTGGTGAGATAGAGGATGTTGACCTGGTTGGGGAAATAGGATGATGAACCTAATAAGCACTTAGGTTTGGATGATATGAAGAGTGTGACCAGTTTGAGGGTGGCCTCCCCCACAATTAGGATCTTTTCCACTGTTATTGAACATAGTATTTTTGTATGAACTCTGGATGTAACATTCTTCCCCAATGGTCATGTAAACGTGACAAGATTGGACATTGACCTTTGGGGTAATCATACAAGTAAATGTTACACTAATAGGTATGATTAGCATTTGAGTTCTTATTCTCTTCAACCCTTCTTTCTGATTGTCTAAGGGTGTTCTGTCCTACTTCTTGGTTCATCATGGTTCTACCTCTAATAGTGTTGGCATATTCTCCACATTTTTCATGTATCCATTTCATCATCTTATTGATCTTTGCCTCAATTTCATCTAGTGATTTTTGTACTAGCAAAGATGGTTCCACCTCCTTAAGATGAGTTGATTTCTCCTCTTCATGATTATGGACCTTCGTTAAATTAAGATTTTGGTCCCATTGAGATTTTTCAACATTCTTCCATTTAGCCATTTCTCCTTCTTCCTTTGTGACCCACTTAATAAGCTCTTGGAATTGGTGGGTTCATAGCTCATACAATTGACCTAGGGCATACATCCCTAGGGTCTCCCTTGTCTCATTGCGGAGCCCATCCATGATGTGATACATTAGCCTTTCCTCAGAGAACCCATGGCATGGGCAATTGTTTAACAATGCATAATATCTTTCTAAGGCCATGTCCAAGGATTCATGTTATGCTTGTTTCCACTCTTAGATTTGTTTTCTCAAGGCTAACACTCTTGCATAGGTTTGATGTCTTTCATTAAAGAGTTCTACCATTGTCGGCCAACATCGAATTGATTTTGGTCTTAAGGATCTGTACCATACTTTTGCTTGGCCAACGAGTGTCATAGGAAAGAGCTTAAGTTTTTGCCACCTGTTATCAATAGTGTTCCATACACAGGCATCATGGAAGGCTTGTAAATGATGTTGCAAATCTAAATCATAGCCTCCTGAAAATTTGGAAAATTTGTTTAAATCAAGCCTAGGTATACGGCTTTCCTTACGATGCCTACAGGATATTCGAATAGCCTCTTGTATATGCATTAGGCTCCTAGTGGCCAGAAAGGGTTCATCATCACTAGTTAGGTTATGAATTTGTGAGTTGGCACGATGTTGTCTTCGCTGATGTACATAGGAGACCCTTGCATCAGATTGAGTACTCCAAACTTTATATTCATCATCATATAATTTGTTGGTTCTCCAATGAATTGCCTTACTAGTTATTGCGTTATCATAGTCTTGTGAGAGAGACATTGTTTTGAAATTGTGTGTGGCTTATTTGCAATTAATTTCTTTCTAAAAGATATATCATGAATACTTTGTTACAGCAATCTTGTATGATATAACTAATCTAAATAACTAGCATCATCCTCGGCAATGGCGCTAATGATGAGTGGCAATGTACCCCTACACTCAATCATACAATACCAACATTCATGCACGATCCGGTCGAACTCCGCAAATGAGCTAGTTGTGGTATCTAGATAGTTACACATTGATCATAGTTCACTTTCTTCCCACTTGGACTAGTATTTGCTTTGTCATGTATGATTTAGTCCGAGGTGAGGTGTATGATGTGGTCCTAACTAGTGCTACTCCTAGAGGCAATGGAAAATAACTTGTTTAAGCTAATAGAGAAAGGGTGAAGAGAGTCTAAGCTAGCCTAAGTGCGATGAGCATCCGTCCCTTAATCATCCATACACATCTTGGACCTCATGTACTACTGCTGGGATTACCAAGCGCATGTCCTAGGTACACTACTGGGATACTAAGTAGTCACACTTAAATGCTCGTGATTAAGTCGTACTCATTCTGTGTTTAATAATAGGGATAGGAAATGAGGGTAGAGAAATATTAATTGAGAAAGCGATAAATAACAATAAAAGTAAGCAATTAAAACTAAGTGAATGCTGCAATGATGAAGTAATCTTGATCTTTATTGTTGATCATGTGCGTGTCCAAGTACGTCACACTCGAATAAAGGTTCCGTACAATTACAATCATCACATTGCGAGCATGCACTGAGGAAAGGGTTGAGAGGAATTGAAACTGACAAAAAGATCCTACTCTAACACTAACTTTTCCTATGTCTCTCCATGCGCCCAATTGTGTATTTATAGGCTCACACAAGAACCACGATATCATGTACCCGATATCGCTAATTAGGCCATGATATCGCGTACCCAATATCAAGGGTCTGATATCAGAGCCTGACAAATCATGGTTCATCAAATAAATTTTAACTTCCTCAAAATGCCCAAAATAGACATAAAAATGCTTGAGATAGTTAATATAGAAAGATCAAAAATGACATGAAAAAAATGATTGAAGATAATACAAAGATATTGAAAATAGATAAGTGTCTAGCTCTTAACAGAGATGAATGCTTAAAGAGAACCATGCAGTCAATCTCACTTTGTTAGGATAAAGCTAGGATGATAATGAAAAATCTAAAAATATTTTTGATATATTTTATAACATTGTAACTTATGAAGGATGTTAGATCCCAAAAATCATATTAAAAATAAGAAAAAAATCAAATTACATCACATGCTTACACTAAGTAGAAAATACCAAAAAGATCATGGAAAGGAAAAGCTTTCAAGTTTCTGGAATGTCACTTAGGTGTATAAACTAATTTGACATGGTAGCTAGCACAACAATAATTAGGAGTTCTACTCTAGTGAGTAGAAGGTTTTAAGTTCAAGGCCAATCCCAGATTTAGATTTTCATAGAAGATGAAGACCATATTTTTTTATTTTGTTCATCTTTGGCCCACATTCAATTGAATTATATTATTAATTTTTATGATAATTACTTTCTTTTAAATTGGCCCTATCTACTTTGAGCATTACATCAATGATGTTTTCAACTTTCTTCAATACTATGTTGAAGCATTGTAACTATCTAACAAATTCTTTATGATTTCTTAGATGTAATAAAAATTTATAGTTTTCATAATAGATGTTTTGAAAAGTTAAGAGATGAAAATTAATTGTTAGTAGTAAGGATGGTCCTAGCCCTAACAACATTCACATCAATTTCAACGTTTGTATTTGAATTTAAAATAGCACAAGGACTCTAGGTAGTAATAGAAAGTTATGGTGAAATACTAATATTCATAGAAAAGCTAGATACACAAGAAAATTGTGTCATATATTCATCACCATTATTTCATCATTTAATGTTAACCTTACATTAAGAATCTTTACCATTAGCTATAACAAGTTCTTCTTCTTGCTTGCAATTCCAATTTCCCTTTATGGTTAAGAAGATTGATGTCAACAAGACATATCTACAATAATTAAATAGATTTCATATCTTTAATGGATCCAAAAAGCCTAATAATTTGTTGCCCAATTCTTTGAAAAATTAACAAAAGATTAAATAACTTGATAAAACATGGATCTTTACAATATTCTTTAAATTAGACATCAAAATATAGAGTTTATTTATGAATGATCAACCTTACATAGTTATATATAAATGACCTTATATCCAAAGCACGTTGCATCATTGAAGCATTATTTACATTAATAAGTAGAAAAAAATTAAGAATAGTACTTGGTATAAATGACTTAAATGCTATGCTTTTACATCACATCATTTAATTGTTAAGAAAAACTTTGATTATAAGGTAAGTAACCCCTAAACTTGAATGAACACATATCATGATATAAGATCAATAACCAATGCCTTATGTACATCATCAAGAAGGAGAAAATTAGATGTCTTATATACAACATCACTAGAAAAAGACATTACAAATTTCTTCTTTCCAAATTATAAATCTATATTCTAAGAACCAACAAAAGTTTTTGCATTAATAAAAGAAGTAGAAATTTTAGCATCTGTAGAAGAATTTGAGGATAATTTAGAATCCTCCCATGAAGAAAATATAATTCTAACAAAACAAATTTTACTAAAGAAACCTTGGTACCAAACAAAGAGAGAGAGACCTAGATCTTTCTATCTTTGTAACTTATATATTTTGTGAGATATATACATATGAGATATAAAATTATTTTCTTAAATAAATAATAAAATATTATAGTTATTAATGTTTTTCTATGGTGTTAGAATTGGAAGCTTTTTTCTAAATAATATTTACCCATAAGCAAATTAATTTCATAACTCATCATTGCCCACCACCAGAAGCTTCTAAATTAAGAATCTTACTACTAGGCTAATACCTAATTCCTGAAATAATTTAACTATAGGTACACCTTGAGACATATAGCCAATACGATCAATAAAATAATTATAAAGAAATATAATGATGCCTCAAGTATGACTCTAAAATTTTAATGATCTAACTACTTGATCCACCTCCCATTGATTAGTTATGAATAATTTGCCTTTACCATATCATTCAAATCCTTGTAATAATCATTTTTCAATTGGACACGGGGAAACTAATAATAATTTTTAATAAGTATTATTTTCTTTATGTATATATCCAACCCCATTTTGCTGGGACAAATCCAAGGTAATGATAAAATAATAATTATTTATTTTCTATTTCAAATAAGCATTTTTATTCAATGAATAATATTTTTAAGATTTCAAAATTTTATGTAGCATGTTTTTGATAAGAAAAAAACAAAAACACATAATTTATGCATCACATTCCAAGAATGTGATAACTAAGGTGAGTGTGTAGACTAATGCATACATCCTTGAGGGATGGTCAAGTTTTTTAATAAGCATTGTTTCAACTGAAAAAATTAAAAAAAATTAAAAAAACTTCCTTTAGACATCTTTAACACGAGGCTACTAGTGCATACGTCTATGATGACCATCATCAACTATGATTATGTGTCTCTAGGTCCCATCCCTACTTGCTAAGATTGCTGTTAGATAAGGGTGGGCCCCAAGAACACATTGAAATGATGTAAAGAAACATTTTTTATTCAATAGAAGCAACTAGAATTGTGTATGAACTTGAAATAGAAAGTGCTTAGAATGTTTTTGATAATGCAAGCAGCAATGGCCGGATTCTTCCCCTTTGCTGTGCTACTCCGCCTCATCTCGTGACTAGTGGTGAGTAGTTAGGACATTGTCTTTTGCTATGGTTTTCTATTCTTTGTCACTCCGCCTATCTCTATGTTTGATGGTTGGTGATGCTGGCTTTATGTAGTTTTCTCTATTGTAGGGTTTCTTTGAGGTTGCTATTGGTGTGGCTGCTGTTGTGCTTGCCTTGTGGGTTGGTGTGGTGGTTGAATGTGCTATTCTACACCACTATAGTGTTGTTCTACACCACTATGATGTTGTTTATTGCAATGGCAGATTTGTCTTATTCTTCTCCTCATCAGGGAAGTTCCTCTAACTTGTTTAAAATCAATTTTCTTCTTCCAAATGATATTTTTGATGTGATTTTCAAAGAATTTGCAATGTGCTTTATTTTTCTTCAAGTAGTGGAGTTTTTACCAAGGTCTTTGAGTATCAATGTGCAAATCCAAAACCTTCTTTAGCCCCAAGGCATTCAAGTTTCTCATGCCCATTACTACACCTGAAACTTTATTTTGATGGAATTATCCAAGGCCTCTCAAGTTGAAAAGGCTCTCTCTCTTAAAATTTTTCTAACATGGAATGCAACTCTAATAACACATGCCTAGAGATTTGACTTTAATGTTAATGACTCGACCTTTAACATAATCCCCTGTTGTGTGGAATTGCCAAATCTTTCACTCATTTTTTCATCTATAGAGAGAGACATCATGAGCACCCTCAGTCCTATTATTTATAACCATTGCACTGTGATCAATGGAACTCAAATTTGTTATTATTGTATCAAACTCAATACAGCTCTTAGGAAGACCTCATTAACCCTCGTAGCTAGTGGAAAACTTTTCACCAAAAAAATAGACTATTTTTATCTCCCAAACTTGTGCAGCTACTATCATAGGATCGAGCATCATATCTTGGTGTGTTCCTTCTTAGTTAAGAAGAAACAATTTGTAGCACCCCTAAAAATATATTCCCCAGACACACCATCCTGCCCACCCTCAGAATCCTTTAGATTTAGATCCTCTTCCTAAACAGCTCCAAAGTCCTCCTCTCTATCTAGCCTCTCCAAGATACAGACACCATAGTTGGGTACATACATCTCAGCCCATGTCATCCCTTCCAAGTCATTCAAGGACTCTGTCTTGGGTTAGGAGTTTGTGATGGGCAGTGGAAGGAAACCTATCAAAGCTTCCTTTCTTACAACTCCAACCTCCAACCTTCACCTCATCCCCACTAAACACTTCCAAGGCTTTCGTTTCCACCAACTCCTTTGTCCTCCTTTCACAAACAATGGAAGTTGATACTTTAACTTCTAAACCTCCTATTGACCTCTCAATCAACATGCTCTCTACTTCTCCATGAACCTCCTATCGTGAAACATTCAAGGTCTTAGTAATAAGCTTTGACAGAAGCATGTAGGCAACTTTCTATCTAGTCTTAATATTGCTTTTGACTTTGTTCTCCTTCAATAAATTAAGATTTCAGGCTACCATTTATCTCTTTCAATCCTTTGGTTTCTTCCTCTCCTTCTAGCGCCAACAAAACTGTTGGCGACCGTTTGGGACGCGACCACCAACGAGTGTCCTCGAACAGGATTTAGGTGCCTGTTGGTCTCTGACAACACCAAGGCCCAGATACCTCCAAATAAACTCAGTAGTTAATGTGAGTATGTGTGTGTGCTGTTGCGGCGTGTGGTTGTGAGAAATGTAACGATTGCGTTGTATGTGAACTACAAATGACTTACTTTAAAGAGATTCAGCCAACTTTGCCAAGTACTGTGAGTTGTT
>MNCI01024317.1:0-10917 GCA_015680685.1 Gnetum montanum | reverse complement strand
TTATCAATGTTATTCCATGTGCAGGCATCCTAGAAGGCTTGTAAATGTTGATGCGGATCTAAGTCATAGCCTCCTGAAAATGTAGGAAAGTTGTTTAAATCGAGCCTGGGTAGTCGACTCTCTTTATGATGCCTACGTGAGATTCAAACGACCTCTTGTATTTGCGTTAGGCTTATAGTGGCCAGTGGGGGTTCATCGTCATCTGGTAAGTTATGTTTTCGTATGTTGCGATGACGTTGTTTTCGTTCATTCTTATAAGAAACCCCCACCTCAGATTGCATACTCCAATCTTCATCATCATATGGTTCATTGGTTCTCCAATGAACTTCCTCACTAAGTGTGGCATTATTATTATCTTGTAGGAGAGGCACTATTGTGAACTGTGTGTGAATTCATATGTGACTTTTTATAATTATTTCTTCTTTTTAAGAGATATATTATTAAGTCCTTATATAGCGACCTTGTATAATATAACTAATCTAGATAACTAGCACCGTCCCCGGCAATGGCGCCAATGATGAGTGACGAGGTACCCCTACACTCAACCATACGAAATGAGTGTAGCACGCACAATCTGATTGAACTTCGTAGATGGACTAGTTGTGGCACCTAGACAATTATCCTTAAGTCGCAATTCGCTATCTTCCCACCTGGACTAGTGTTATATTTTTCACGTATGGTTTAGTCTAGATGAGGTGTATGACGTGTTCCTAATTTTAATGCTACTCCTGAAGGAAATGGAAAATAATATTAACTAAGCTAAGCTAGGAGGAAAATGGTAAGAGAATCTAATCTAGCCTAAGTAGAAGAGCAACCGATTCCTTGATCAACCGTACACATCTTGGACCTGGTGCATGACTACCACTGGGATTACCAAGCGCAGATCCTAGCTACACCACTGGGATATGAAGCAGTCACACTTAAATGCTCGTAATCAAGTTGTACTCGTTCCGCGTGGTGATGAGTAGCTGATTCCTTAACTAACCATACACATCCTTAGATGCTCGTAATCAAGTCGTACTCATACCGCATTCTAGGAGTTTAAGGGTGAGAGAGAAAGTAGTAAATAATAAATAAATAAATAACAAATTGACTGCTGCAATGATGAAGTAATCTCGATCTTTATTGCCGATCATGTGCATGTCCAAGTATGTCACACTCGAATAAGACACTGTACAATCACATTCACCACACTGCAGGTAGACATAGGAAAAATAATCTAACTCTGGAGAGATCACACTACTAGAGCGTCGCTACTTCTATTCCTAATACCTAAAACTGGGAAAGCCACCTCTTATTTATAGAAATTGCGGCGCACTGCGATATCACGTACACGATATCGCAGGGAAGACGCGAAATTGCAGTTGCAATATCACGGCCGCTGCGATATCTCAGCTACTGATACAACAGGGCTGATATATCATGATTGCGATATCACAGCCAGCAAATTCATGACTCATCAATAATCAAATGTAAATTTGAGTTATTGTTTAAGTCAATGTATAACATATACTATCTCCCATGTATAATGTGTACCTAAATGATTTTATACACAAGATAATTAAGAGATGGTATGTCATCAATACAAGCATGTTGTGAGCTTGTGATGAAATAATTGTAGATAGTGAGAGAAAAATACTGTACTCATTGATTGATATAGAATGAAATTCCTTGTATTACCTATGATGTTTTCCTTCATATTCAAGAGTCTTGCCACAAATCTTACACATTTTTTTTTACTTTTGTTCTATATATTCTATATTTTAATCATATTTTTTACCTACAAATTACATTTTTTGATAGAATGTTTATGTTGAATGCTTTAAATTAATAAAATGATTGTATCTCTTTGCAAGTCTTCACTCATCTTAATGCACACTAATTTGACTTTTCTATTAATTGAACTTTCCTTCCCAAAAAGTACGAATTGTAATGTTTTTACTTAGTCATGACTTTGGGATTACCATAAAAGCCATTTACATTTTCAATGAAAATAGTTGGTGGACTTAACAATGTAGTACAACTATCATGACTCTATTTTTCCACAAGGAGGAAATGGGTTTGATGTCTACTTTTACTTTTAGTGTAGTAGTAGTGGAGTAGTAGGGTAGATATATAAAAAAATAAATATAGTTAGTGACTAATGATAGACCTCAATGTTATCTATATTACCTATTAGTTTTAACAAGCACTTTATAATCCTTTTTGGTGAAATAAAACCAAACTCTCTGCATTAGCAAGATGGAACATGATGTAATATCCGTTGTTATACATGCATATAAAACTCAAAACATATAAACTTTACATAAATGCCAATGAAATTCCTATTTACTTTCATCTTCCCTCTTTACCTTTTCGTAAATNTCCTATTTACTTTCATCTTCCCTCTTTACCTTTTCGTAAACCCAATCGTAAACCCAACAAATAATGTGAAATGTAACAAGCATAAGTCATTACAATTCAGGCAACTCTTATTTCATTGAGCCCTCTCTCCAGACTTATAAAATACCCACAATACTTTTCATTTATCTCATAATTTATGTTATAAGCGATGCTTTGTGTGTCTTGACGACTTCCAACAAGCCTGACTGCTGCTATCATAGACCCATGTTCAGCAGGCCACTCTCCCATGACCCCAAACGAATATTGCAAAACCGTGGCGTTATTCTCCACGTGTTGCCTCGGCATTCATGTTTTGCCGCTGTCAATTTAATTGCCTGTATTTCATGTTACCAACGTTAAGAATATTTTTTTATATAAATTGCATAATGCATCAGAATCATAAATACATTAAGAATGCGAATTTGACATTCCTTTCTTTTTATGTTATCCATCTAAATGAGCTTACTTCATGGTGACCTCCATTCTGAGATGTAAGCCAAGGAAATTTCCTGTGTCGGTTACTTTAATTAGTTATATTCCCACAGGATTATCCTGATGAAGTACTGTTTTGTTAAACGCTTAGTTAATAACTTGATATGATGCTTATGGTTTGTAGATGGAAGAAAAGCAACCACCATGCAATTACGTAGAAGAGAAACCATTGCATAACAACGATAAATCAAACTCATTATTCAACGGTGCACTACAATAAGCAAGTTATTTCTCAGTTCAGGAAGATAAAGAGGAAGGCTCGATATGGGGGAGGCAGGAAGATAAAGAGGAAGGCACGATATGTATGCAGGAGGCTGGGATAAGAAGTGCATCAAGGAAACGTCCTTGGAGGTCAATAAAATAACTAAACGGTAAAATACTAAATATGTAAAGTAAGAGTACGAAAAGTGTGCAACGAAGGAAGGAACGGTGAAAGTTCTAGGCAGCAACTGATGCTGACGGAAGAGGGAAAGCTTTCAGGACGATTGTTTCAACGGAGATACCGGGGCCGAAGCCTACCAGCACACCCAATGGCAGCCCCTCGCCTGTAGTGGAGCACCCGTTTGCAGCGGACCACCTACGAATCTCCTCCAGAATGAATAGAACCGATGCGCTGGACATGTTGCCGTTCTCTGCCAGAACATGCCGGCTCGCCCGCAGCTTACTCGCCTGCAGCGCCAGCTTGGCTTCCATGGCGTCCAGGATGGCTGCTCCGCCGGGGTGAGAGATCCAGAACAGATTGTTCCAATTGGAATCCGGTATGCCCAGCGGCTTAATCGCCCTCTTGAGCTCGTCTTCCAAGTTTTCGGAGATGACAGACGCCACATTCTTGAGTAGATGCACCATCAACCCCGCTTCCGTGACGTCGCCCTTGATGCCTTGGCTGGAGTCCGGCAGCACCGTCTGCTGAGCTGAGAGCAACTCGAAGCATGGGCTCTCCCCAGANCTCTCCCCAGCTGCGACTTCAGGGTCAGCTCCAACAATGAGGGCAGCAGCGCCATCGCCGAAGAGAACCTGGGCCACCAGGTTGTCAATGTGCCCGCCATCGGGGCGAGGACCGCGGAAGAGGCAAGCAGTGATCTCGGAGCAGACGACAAGCACGCGGGCCCCTCGGCGGCTCTCGGCGAGCGTCTTGGCGATTCGGAGGACAGTGCCACCGGCGTGGCAGCCGACGTGGTAGAGCATGATCCTCTCCACGTGGGGACTGAGGCCCATGGTCTCTGCGAGCTCGAAGTCATTGCCGGGCATATGGATGGCGGAGGTGCAGTTGAAGACCAAGTGGGTTATGCCGCTCAGAGGCTGGCCCCACTCCGCTACGGCCTTATCAGCAGCTTCCTTGCCGAGGCGCGGTATCTCCCTCAGCATTATCTGCTGTCTGCCGTTGTGCGAGGAATGCGAGGGATCATCGTAGGAGGTAAGACTGGGATGCTGCTTCAGCATCTCCTCCGTTAGTAGCACATACCTCCGGTTGATCTGCGCTCTCTCACATATGCGCTGGAACTTGCGCTTGACCTTCGTCATGTGCTCACTGTTGGTCACCCTGAAGTAGTAATCAGGGTACTCGCTATGGTTTATCACATTGGCAGGCTGCGCTGTGGCTATGGCCAGCATGCAAGCATTGCCCTGTGCTTTCTCCACCGGAGCTGCCATGAATGAATGAGAAATGAAATGATGGGTTTGCTAACGGAACTAGTCTAGTAGGTCACCTGAAACTCAGTGCAGAACTGATGGTGCCGTTGGTGATGTGCATAATGAGAATCCACGAAGCAATTTATAATAATAAACAAAGCTGTGCAGGACCACCTTCTTTTGTTTTTGACTTTTTGGCAATAGGTAAAGCAAATCATCTGCAGAAAAGAAAACCACGTGTTCAATGTCAAGAAGTAAGTAGAAAATTGCAAGGCCCGGTTGTCCATATTGATTGGATTAGAATAGTCTGGATGACCGCAACGGCAGAAAAGAAAACAACGTCCTCAATATCAAGGCGCGTGTTTAGTAAGCAGAAAATTGCAAGGCCGGGTTGTCCATATTGGTTGTTGGATTAGAATTTTGGCCGACTTTAACTTTTGTGGATTGTTGAAAAAACATGATGAGACGGAACAACGTTGTTGATGGATAAAATTTGGACGCATCGAAATTTTTTTTTATTTTAGGACTATTGCCTATCGTGCATTCGTATGGGTATGAAATCAATGGGTATGAAATCAGGAATATTCTGAGCTGGTAGGATAGGATATGAACCACGGCAGCACGAGCATGTCCCTCATCATCATCAACAAGATTTTCAAGATCAATGATGGAAATTTACAGATGGGGAATCGATGATAGGATAATTTTCCTCCGCATGCTGCTGCTTCTTCACGTATTTCTCGAGGACAATCTGCACTTCGCTATCCACCAGTGCTTTCACTCCTTGGAAATACCGTGGATATTGCAGCAACTGCCAAGCAGTTGCTGCTGTAGGGGCCATGGCTGTGTTAGGGGCCATGGCTGTGTTGTTGCGTCATTGTGGGTAAGAGGTGTAATCATCCACGGCTTCTGTAGGGGCCACCAGGTTGTCATTTCTCCGATTTTTCTCGGTGACGTGTGCACGCGTTCATTCATGTTACAGGATCTGAGAATTCATTTTCGGATCCGGATCTTTGATACGATGAAACCAAACTGGCTGACAGGTGGTCGAAAAGAAGTTTGAACGTGGTTGAGGATCCTTGAAATATAATTAAATACATTGGCTTTTAGATTCCACAAACTTGTCTCGTGTATGAATACATATAACTAATGACGATGGATGCATGCTCAAATTAGAGGGGTGATATATTTGATTGTGGGCCATCATTATCTTGGTGATTTATATGATCTATGGAAAGAAAAATAAAAAATAAAAGAAAATTTGATCATTTATGATTTAATGTATCATTATCATCTTGGTAAAAATTTACAATTTATAAGTTTGTGTTTAGTGTCATTTATCTTTATCTTACTAGAGAATTTTGATGGTTTATGATTTTGTATATTATTATCATATTGACAACATTATCTTATCTATGATGAGTATGATTATTATTTGGGTGTCTTCATCCTATTTATGATTAGACTATGTCTTATTTATGATTGAAAAAAAAAAAGAAATTGATCATTTATGGCTTCGACATCACAAGTAGTAGTGTTGGACCCCAAAATAATTGTAATATAGATACACCCCTAAGATATATAGTCCAATTAGAACTTTATAACTCAACATTATGGTTTAGAATGTAAATAGATGAAAAATGGAGTAGATAAACATATTGTTGATCATGGCCCCGTGCTTAGCATGGGTGATGTTGGCCTCAACAAACCTCAGCTTAAAAAGTTACACCAATGAAGTTAAATAATCTCCTTTGGCAGATCTCCATTAACGTGAATTACGTCAATTAAACTTTCAACCTAGTTTAGTTTCATGGGATGCACTTGAAGGTGCTTTCATGCCAAAATACAAACCAATAGCCACTAAACACAAGTTTAAGATGCACAATGAGTGCTTTGGCATGTTTGATTTTCGTTTCCATGAATAATGAGTCTTTTATTATATCATATTTTCTTTACAGCTAAATCTTTATTTTCTCATAGGTGGTATTGCTATAAATTCATGCTCAATCTCTTACATTACTTTGTTATCCTTGTAATCTTTGCATCACTAAGTGTTGTTATTAGTTGAATCTATAGGTATGTTGAAAAAATAATCCTTTCACAAAATGAATTATGAGAAAGGTTGGTGTGACTATGAATGGCTCAATGATTTTGAGATCTTTTTTAGCTTTCAACTAATTCTGAAAAACCTTCTTTCTAAGGTAGGAAAAGAATTGAAATACTTCTCCTTTTTAAGGATATCATTTCGAGTTTTCACATGGTACTCAAAGTTTGTTTTAGTCTAAGAATGAGTTTTCACCTGGTACTCAAAGTTTGTTTTAGTCTAAGAATTTTTTTTAAGGATATGATTCTATTGGGATAGTAACGGCTGCATTAGCCAAAGCAATTAGATTTACAGATGGCTTTTCAGGTCTTTCAACTACACATGACATTTGGAGTACTGCAGAATTTTATGCACCAGCGAGAAAATATAAAAGAAACATGAATGACTTTCAGTCGTTGATATCGCACCTTTTATTTCATGATTTTTTTTTTAAAAAAAGCCGCCATGGATTCTGTAACTCAGTCAACTACGCATGAAACGCTCTGAAATCATGGGTATCTTGCCGCCAGGGAATGCAAAATAATAGACGTAGCAAATTGTCCATGATGTTTACCGAACCTTTTCTATATATGAAGTTTTTGAAATGCAATACATTGTTCTGCTATTCAGAAATCGCACAATGCGTGCATACTACTTTATGGGCCTACGTCATCAAAATGATGGTACGGGGTGGCTCATGACAGGGTGCATAGCCGTATATATTCAGCCTAGTTTCTTCATTCATTGGTAAAAATATTATTTCCACATGCATGACTTTAAAGGAGCATGTAATTTTCAGGTGCTGCCAGAGCTTAAACATCAATGGTACAAGCAACAACCCGGCAGCAACGTGGTCAAGGATAAAACCAAATAAGGCTGCTCGTGCCTTTAACGCTTGACAAAGGTATTCAAGATTGACCAGGACTAGGATGACGGTATCATTTCTTCTGATACCTTTTGTCCTTAGCCAAGACTCTTTGTGAGTGTTGTGATTTCAAAATATCAAGATGTTCGATGAAAGGTTTACATAGAATATAAGGTGCGTTACATGAATTTTCAATGCCACCACTATTTGAATCGCTTCTATTAATTTGGATTCTTTTTATATTTCACATCCAAAAATATAATAGGTAAAGATTTATGAATTTTAGGATTATCATTACAAGAATTGCATTTAATGATGGCATTTATAAAAATTCATCAAAATTGAAATAAATGTCACATTTCTTTTACAACATAACAAAAGGAATAATAATATTTTAAAAAATTTAGAGTACATATTATTGAAGAGTGAGTCTAAAGAAAAGGCACAACGATTTTGAGAATGTCTTTTCAAGTTTTCATCTTTACAACCAATCTTGAAAAACCTCTCCTCTGAGGTAGGAAAAGGATCAAGCCTTGCCCTTATTTAGAAAAAGCGCCTAGGTTTTTACTTCATACTAAAGGGTTTCTTGTAAAGAGAAGGAGAAATGGTCATCTTCCAACAATCCATCTTCACCTATGTACCAATAGGCAAGAAAGCTATGATTTCCATGAAGAAACATTCTACCCTTGAAGACAAATGGTAATATTCTTTACTTAATGCTTTGTTTGTATGACAATGTTTGAGGAAACTTTTGCCCTATTTTTCTTTTTTATTTTTTTAATCATCTTTACTTAGAATCTTGGATTATGGACTCATGTGCCACTAAGCATATGACACCATATTGTGACTACATTCAAAGTTTTGTTGATCAATATAGTCATGTATATTTAGCAGATCAAGGATCCATTGAAGTTATAGGTCATGGAATAGTAAATCTTCAACTTCCTAATCATAAAGATTATGTCCTATATGATGTACTTTGTGTGCCTCGACTAAGCTCAAATCTATTATCCTTAACTCACTTGGCTAAAATGGATAATCTCAAGTCTATTATCTCACCCCAAGGAATTAGCATACAAACCTCTCAAGAACTTGAATTAATGATGAGATATCATAGTGAGCCTCTCGAAAATAGATGATGTACTAGGATCTCCACATTGGAGGCCAAATGGTACTGCCTCCTCTCAAATTAATTGTAGTAGGAATGGAGACACACCTCCATCTCATTACACTATGTAATGAGACTTTTCTGAAGGATGTCAAATCATGCCATAAGCTAAGATTCAACTCTCACCAAACTTGATCAGCTCCTACCATACCCTACTACTGCTATTGTTGCTACATATTGACATACTGGGCCTCCCAAGTAGCCCTGCCTCCATCTCTTGGGATTCATAGATCAAGGATCCACCTAACCTCCTCAAGCATGTCTTGGGAAACCATTGGGTGTAGAAGGCACAACCCAAATTCAAGAACTAGTTTTTTTTTTAAAATGAAATTACACCAAAAGAATACCCTCAATGTTTTAAATCAAGTAAAAAATATTAATAATTACAAATTAAATTAAAATCATATAAATTATTTGATGATTTTTGTTCTGTTTTGGCTAAAATATATTTCCACTTTTTTCTTATACATAAGCCTTCTCCAACTACAAGAAGCATTATACTATTTCTTATTATATGACTCTCATTCAGAAAGGGAAAAGTAATTCTCTCTTTGAATATGTTATTGATCTCTTAATAGAGGGTATTACCAAAGTCAAAATGTAGTTACTATGTGAGCTTATAGAGGAGATGAAGGTAGTCTCTAGGATGGTGAAGTTTATAAAGACATTAAGAAGATCATTATTGATAAGCTTCATCATTTGAACAAAGCTCAATATAGTTTTTTATTTTTATTTTTTTGATAAATAGGCTGAAAAATGCAGTTTTAAATGAAAAATGGATTTGTGAATTCTATCTTATCTAGGTCCATTATAGAGAAAAGCTTTTAAACATGTGTAATAGTCATCATAAGCTTAATATTATTTTTGGGAGAAACTAATTTTTTATAGAAAAAGAGGTATTTCCAATGCTATTCCCTAGAAAAACATCCTAACCAAACTCAAAACTATTTTTCATCAAAAATAGTTGAGCTAATCTTGTTTTCGAAGAAAAATTATTGGCTCAATGTTGTTTTTCTTTTGGAAAAGATAGCCTTTCCAAGGTAAGATCTTTATGGAAAAAAAGGTATTTCTAATGCTATTTTCTAGAAAAAAAAATATTTCTTTTGAAAAAAAATCTTGGTTCTATTCTAGCTAGGTCATACTTTAGAGTTTGCTAACTCCACAATTCAAATTACATTATAGGAAAAGAAAACAAGATACAAAAATTAATGATAAAGTAAACTATGTTCTCATTAAAACTTATCCTCATAATCCCTAAATTTTCCATATATGTAAAGCTTTAAAAAACTCAAAAATAGTTGAACCATATTTCTCTTGAAATATAAACTCATTATATGAGTTCTAGAGTCTTATTGTAATACATGGTAAAATAATTTTGGAAATTAATTTCTTTAATTGTTGTACTCCAACATTATTCCATTATTGTATTGAATCATTAAAAGATACATTGAAAGGATTTCTTTTAAAAGTTTGTACCCATAAATCCTATACTAATTAAGTAACAGGACAAGATATTAAAACAACATTAATATCCTCCAAAACCCTATATTTAGGACATTTATCATAGCCAATAATGCTTTATGCTTGTAACCAAGAAAGAGTGGGCAATTCATTGGATGCAATCTTGTTCATAAATAATTTGAGTCTTTGCATTAAAGCTTTATAAGTCATTTAAAATAGATAGATTCACAATTATTGGGATAACAATATTAATAAATGAAATTTGTTGTGTAATTGGCTTCATCAATGCTTACCCATTGAATGTACCATTATTTCATGCTTTTCATGCCTCTCCAAGGAGGACATGCATTAATGGTTCATAGGGCTAAGTAAAATAGCACATCATTGTACTAGTATTTTTCTTTTACAACTTGAATCCAAGGATTATATTCATTTTTAATCTAGAAAGCTTGCCTAGAAGCATAAGTTTTAGATCTTCTAATTATTTCAAACCCCATACAATAATAGACCATGGTTTACAAATATTTTTCCAAGATTCGGTATGATAGCTTTGAGATATTAAAGAAGACTAGAGAAAATAATGCTTAAATTTTTCTAAAATAGAGATAATGCATTTTGGAGACTTATAAAAAAAAAAAAAAAGAAGGTCATGGACTAAATAATTAATCTTACCAAGAAAATTTTTCTTATTTAAGATAATATTTTTTTCTTGTCAATTTTCTAACTTTCTACTAGTTTTTTTGATCATCTTCATCCAACACTCTTTCTACATTCTACCATTGAAGTGAGGAGAGCCAAAGAACTTTGTTGATAGAGTATCCTAAGTGCATTTTAAGA
>MNCI01024314.1:7226-36759 GCA_015680685.1 Gnetum montanum | reverse complement strand
ATCGCAACTAGTGAAATACAACTCATCATACCCCCATGACTAAGTCAAAACTCGTTCTCGAGTTATAATGATTGCATAGTGGATAGGTAGGGGATTATTGGATGGTGAAAATGGGTTTATGCCTGTAGTGTGAAATCAAAACAAAATTAAGACACAACACAAAGAATGTTCTATATTTACAAAATGGGTGGAACTCATGTAGTTCCTGGTGGCAATGGCTCCTCCATAGGTGCTTTCCCCTTGTCTTGTGCTTCAGTTCTTGAGGCTTGATGGTGTTGAAGTATGGCTTGGAGTTTCTCCTCTTCAGTTTGGGGATCCTATGCTATCCATGCTAATGTTATGATGTTTGATGGAGTTAGCACCTCCCATGGGCAAGGTAATTGTGGAAACATTCGATTGGCCTTAACATACCAAGTTGGAAATACCAATCATTCCTCCTTGTAGGCTCTGGCTTTATCTCTATACTCTTGAGAATTTGCAAGCCATAGAGCCAAATCTGTTGTGACACCTTTTTGGCCTTGGTAGCTTGCCTTCACCACCTCAAGTTCAGAATTTGCAATCTCTAGTTTTTGCAGTAACTTCTTGTGTTCTACAAATTTTGTTTCATATTTGCTATAGGTGGTAGCTACCTACTGCTCGAGCTCTATTCTTAGGCACCTTGCTGTTAACATGGCAAGGTTGGCATATCGCAAGTTTGCCAACTCCATGTATTCTGTTAGATCTTGAATATGTAGGTCTTGATTCTTAACTTCTGCCTAGTGGGCAAACACATATGTGTCCAATATGGCCCACCAGTTAGTGTGATAAGCACTGATAGCATTGATGTGGGCCTTGCCCATATGGATCTCCTTCTCAAGGATTTGTTTGTACATCCCCAACTAGTCTCAGAAGTTCTCCTTTAGCAGTTCATGTCATTTAGCCTCATTTTGCCACGTGCTTATTTTGATAGTTGTCTTTTGATGGATTGCGCATACCTCCTCCATTGAGAGGATTCGATTCTCTCTGGCTAAACTACTCATGTCTTGGTTGACCCAGATGAACTATTCTTGTAACTGATGAAAATGTTCTTCGAGAACATTTTTTTTGCTTTTTCACAAAGGTCAACTAAAGGTTGTCGGCAACAAGCTACTTATTCTCCTCTTGTAAGGCCTTGAGTGCCTTGATATGTGCATGAGTTTATGCCTGTGCTGTAAAGGCATCCCAAAAAACCTTCTCTTTTTCCTTGGCCACCATCTTATTCTCCATTAGTAGCTTTGTTAGTTGTTCATTTTTAAAAATGTATAGCTGGTCTGCGGGAACAAATTGTAAAGGGTCCCACTGTGTTGTTTTTAGGGCCATGAGCTATTCTTGAAATTTCTGCACCTCTACTTCAGCATGCTCGGCCCTCACTTCCATTAAGACCAACTTCCCCTTAGTGGAAATGAGGTCTGATTGAATTGTTGTAACATCCTGAGGGATGTGAAACAAAGACGTCATTATTTGTCCTATTTGTAGTAATCGATCAAGTGCATCCTCATATTCCATAGGAGTCATTGAGGTTCCAGCCAAAGTTTGAGCATCCCGTGCTCTTGTGAGATCTACTAGTGGTACAACAAATACATTGAATGATTCTTTAATGTGGTCCATGACCACTTCTAAAGCTCCCGCTGCATCTTGGTGTTACATGAACACCCACTGTGGCCCCTTCACCAATTTCTAATTGCACATGGAAGGATGCAGCATTTCCCAAGATCTATTATGACCAAATACTTTTCCCTCCTCCTGTATGAATAGACAATTCACCTCTTATGCAATCCAAAGAAACTGTGGGTTGTATGACATTGTCAATGACGTAGAAGAGATTTGCATCATCATGACTTCCCAAAATGACTATCTCAGTGATGGCCCTAAGGTGGCTCATCGATGATCTATAATCTTGCAGCAGTGATAGATCCTGGCCTATGCTAGGCCTTGCTTCCTGATGTTGGTTGAGTCCCATACTTGGAAATTGGTTGGGTCCTACAAGTTAAGTTGTAGTTGGTTCAACCATTTGTGCTTCTTCTTGTTTTGGTCTCAATTTCTCACCAGTTATTTTCCTTGCAGCTAGTGGCTTTAACAATTCAACATATGAGACATTTTGGGATTTTCAAAGGACATCATTGGTGTACCCTCAAATACCAGCACATCAACATAGCTTCTTGATAAGGCAAGGGAAGGGCAATGCCATCTTCCCTATCTTCCGTTCCTCGAACCTCCTCAGGATCTTCGTTAAGTATAGATAGGGTAGGTTAGCATTAAGCTTTCCCATCAGCACTACACAACCTATAGCCGCATATGTTGAGATTCTTTTTAAGCCCTTCGTGGGGAAGAGGGGATACATTCCAATTTTAAAATAGATCCTTTCTTTTGTCATCAACTCTCCAAATGTCTAATCCCTACCATACACCCTTTCCAACCACATGCATCACACATCGAAGTCTGAACAGGTAGACAACTGAGCAACATGGGGCCCTATATTTGGAAGGTTTAATACTTCCAAAATGGCTCACATGGAGAAATTGACTGTTACACCACAAATATTAACAGTGGTGCCTTGTTCTCGATTGTGCTAGAATTGGTACATCTCCCCTAGGTACCAAGCACCGCTTTTAGAGAGGATAGGCCATAAGGGAGATCCTTTAAGGTGATCCATAATAGCCTCAGGAGAAAAATTTGCAAAAGATTCAAAATTTAATTCCATAGTCACCGCAGTGAATGTGGACCTTTCGTGGATAGCCTAAACATAATCCTAGGGCAACGTGAGTTGTTGTCCCTGTTCAGGCGTAGCAGCAGCTCCCCTTTCTACCTGCCCAAACTGTACAGTAGGAGGGTTTTCTTGATGAATGTTGAAAAATTGTTCCTCCTATTCTGCATGTTGTCCAGTAGGGACTTGTTCTTCACCTCTCCTCAGTTGTTTACTTCCACCTCGAGTAGGGCCTTCCTGTTGTCCACATTTCAGGGCCATTTGCAATCACACAGGATCAAGCGTTAGTAAGGTTATATCTTACTTCTTGCCTTAATTAATTAATTTATTTTATCTACATGTGTTGTTTCCCGAATGATTGTAATAGTGAGTCTTGTTACTTAGGTGGTTTTCTAATTTTATTCTCCCAGTATACCTAGGTATAAAATGATTTTTGGCACAATTATCCTTATTATTATAATTAATTACCCCTAATGATGTCCTTTGGGTGATGAAAAATTCCAAAAATGTTATGTGCTATTTGGTGTATGTCCCTCCCCCACGACTAAGTTAAACACTCCAGGTTCAAGTAGGTTCATATGGAATTAAAATTGGAGTACCAGCGAGCGAGATATGGATATGCAAGCAAGGGTCACACAGTCATAAGTCTTGGAGAAAAAATTTGAAAAATACCCCACGTGAAATGTGAAAATGAGGTTAAGTGTTCCAGGGGGGCTTCGCTATTTATAGCTAGATGGGATTATGCGATATTGTGGCCCTAGTGATATTTTCACAACAATAAAAATACTAAATTTTTAAAGGTTTTCTGGAAATGTATGTTGTAAACTTAGGACATTGAGCTATAGTTAGAAAATCATAGGGTAATTTAGCTTGTTGCAAAGGCACGAATAATGATGAGTGAGTGTAATTGATCAATAAAAACTCGGGTGGTAAGAAAAAGGCTATGTGATGATTCATAGGAACGTTGAATTGGAGGGATAGTAATAAGGGAAAGAAAATTTTTGGCAATATGCTAAGGGTAATAAATGGTGTGTGCAAGGTGGCTTATGAGTCCAAATTACAAAAATTACACAAGTGGATCCTCCCCAAAGTAGGTTCCAACGTTTAATTCCCTTGTGTAACCACACATAAAAGTGTCTGTGGGCACTCGAAGGGTTAAATGTAATCCACACTAATTCCACAAAACACACACATGTAAATATCACCGGAATGAGGTAAGAATTCTATGTTACACACAACACTAGCTACAATTACACGAATAGTGAGATGAGACGAGGTATAGAAGGGATTGTAGAGATTGGGACATGAGGTAACTTACCCAGGGCACAATGAATCCTGCATGTAAAGCATGATTAACATGTCATCAACATGTTGTTCCAAGATTAGGACCAAGTCCATTCCATTAATCAGTGACATCGCATTGTTTCATCCCATGATGAGCCACTATGAGAGCACCATAACAAAAAGGTTTACGATCACTTGGCATTTTATTCAAGGGAGGAGTGATTTTTTTGTGGTGCTTTTCTTTTTGTTTTCTTTTTCTTCTCTTCTCTTTCTCTCTCTTCTTTTTTTGAACACTAAATCCAGAGAAGCTACCAAACTTCAGGCATGGGTGCAAGTCTTTCCAGTAGGACCCCCTAGAATAGCATTGGATTTTTGAGTGCCCTTTTGATTACACTTACTCTCATTTTTCATTAGATCTACAAGGATCTTAGTACGACCATGTTGCATGATAACTCCCACAGATGTCACTAAAGAGAATCCACAAGTCCCCTTGATGTCACATCCTAATCATTCCCTCTTGGTCCATTCTTTGTCATTCTGGGTACGATGAACACAAAATTAATTTTAAGTTTTAATAATTTCAAGAATATCACTATACCCTCGAATAGAACGTCTATTTTGTAGAGTGGATGAGTAGGTGTAGTGGGCTCACTATCTAAATAATTGACCACACAAGACTCGATAACATAGAACACACCTCAACCAACGAGCCACATGAGTGTTTTATTCATAGATGAGATTACTTGTAAAAATGTAAAAAGATAAAAAGACAAAAAGATAAAACAAGAAATTGAAAAATGAAAAATTGGAAAACAAAAAGTTGTAAAATTAAAGAAAATGAAAAAAATTTATTAATCCTGCTTGTTATTAAAATGGGGGATGTCCCCCATGACTAAATGGTTGAGGATGGTAAGGATTAATAAATGGATGGTGAGGATCCTTGCATGTTGGAAATATTGGGACTTAGTCATACTTACCCCATTGGGGCCCACACACTTGATTATAGTAAGTGTAGTGGGGCAATTTATGAGATGTGGTTCTCAGGTAAAGAGTTGACCCACTATGATGTTTGTGACCATAAGATGGTATGCAAGGATTGGGATGTTTTATCCATGGTAGTAGGACTTAATCACCTCCAATTTTTAGTTTGCTACATGGAGTTTCTATAAAGCATTTTCTATCTACAAACTTTTTTTCATATAATGCATAGATGGTTCCTACCTATTGCTCTAATTCATTTCTAGGCTAACTTGCTATCAACATGGCAAGGTTAGCATATTGGAGGCTAGTCAATGCCATGTGTTATTTTGAGTCTTCAATTTACAGGTCTTTATTCTTCACTTTTTCTTGATGGACTAGTGCATAACTATCTAGAATGGACTACCAATCAGGATTTTGCATTGACATGGATCTGATGTGAGCTTTTTCCATCTAGATTCCCTTTTCATTGATTGGCTTATACATGCCAAATTGGTCCTGGAAGTGCTCCTTTAGCCTCTCATGCTTCTTGGTCTCATTTTGCCATGCACTTATCTTGATTGTAGACTCTTGATGAATGGCACATACCTCTTACATTGAGAGGGTTTGATTCTATCTAGTCAATTTGCTAATGTCATGGTTGACCCTCACCAATTGTTCTCTCAACTAGTGGACACTTTTCTCTAGGTTGTTCTTCTATTTTTCGATAGTGATCAACCTTGCATTACTTGCAGAAGGCTATTTATTTTCTTCTTGTGGGGTGGTCAATGCCTTCTTATGGGCATAGGATTATGCTTTAGCAGTGGAGGCATTCCAGACCACCTTCTCCTTCTCTTTCTCAATAGCCTTGTTTTCTTTAATCAATTTGTTTAGCTACTCTATTCTAAATTAATCTAGCTAGTTAGGTGCAACAAACCAAGCAAGGTCTAATCTTTCAACTCTCAAGGTAACTAGCTCTTATTGTAAATGATGCATTTCTACTTCTACATGTTCTGCCTTGGTCTTAGCGATGACTAGCTTCCCTTTGGTCGTAATGAGGTTTGATTACACTATAGTGACATCACTAGGGATGTTAAAGAGGGTGGTCATTACTTGTCCTATTTGCAGCAATCTATCCAACACATCCTCATGGGCCGTAGGAGTCATTGAAGTCCCAACCAACATTTGGGCATCTATGGTTTTAGTTAAATCCACTAGGGGTACAACAAGCACATTGAAAGATTTCTTGATGTGATCTGTTATCACCTCTACTACACCTGCCACATCTTAATGCTACATAACCACTACTATGGTACCTTCTCCTATTTCAAGCATCACCTGAAAGGTTGCATCATTACTAGAGATTTATCATAACCATTAGGATTCTCCTCTTTATTGTAGTGAAATTTTCCCCCTTTTTGGATTAGTAGAAATAGTTGGCTACATGATGTCATTGATGACTCTGAAGAGATTTGATTCTTCTCTACTCCCCTAGCTAAGTGTTTTAGCAATTCTTTGCAAAGGGCTCATCATAAGCTAGTAGTCTTGTGGAAGTGGTGGTGGAACTTATGGCTCACAACACTATTCAAGCTCTTATTCTATTTCTTTTTCTAGTTCTACTTCCTTCTCTAGTTCGTATTCCTCACTAAGGTCTTTCCTTCATGTTGTAGGTTTGAGCAATTTAGCAAAGGAAGAATTTTAAGCCCTCTTGAGAATTTCATTTGTGTATCTTAGGATTTCAACATGCTTACATAGCTTCTTGATCAAGTAAGAAAATGAAAGTAATGGCTTCCCTACCTTCTTTTCTTCGAATCACCTTTGAATTTCCATGCAGTATAATTGAGGAATATTGGCCATGCATTTTTCCATTAGTATTGCACAGTCCTTGGTCGTGTATGTTGAAATTTGATTAAGCCCCTTGGTTGGGAAGAGGTGATATGTGCCTATCTTGAAATAGGTCCTTTCTTCCAAAGTCAACTCATTATATGTCTTATTGTCTTTATTTTATGCCTGCTTCAATGACAACTTTCTAGTATCAAGATTGGACCTTGTGGACTAATGTTGCAACTTAGCCCCCACATTTGGTAGATTTAGAGCTTTTGCAATTACTTTAACCTAGAAGGAAATAGTGACTTTGCCAATGTTAATAATGGTGCCTTCTTCCTTATTGTGCCACAATTGGTACATCTTGCTGAGGTACCATTCACCACTGTCGTAGAGAATGTGTCATAATGGTCAAGCTTGGAGTTGTGTCCAAACTACCTTAGGAAAAAATGTCATAAATTGGCCTAAGTTCATTTTCACAATGACTGTGGTCAACATGGACTTCTCTAGAATAACTTCAAGGATTTTTGGGAACAACGTGAGGTGTTTTTCCTACATTAGAGCTTGTGGTTCCACAACCTCTCCTTGAACTAATTGCCATGTAATAGGAGCCTCTTGATGGATGTTGAATGATTGGGCCTCCTATTTCTCATGCTTGGCTTACTCTCCTTGTTGGCCGTTTCCACCTCTTGGGCGTTTGGCCACTCCTTGTAAAGGTCCCTCTATCCTCCTCTCTTTGGGACCATCTACAATCAATCAAGGGTTGGATGTTACTAAGGTGTTGTTATTTATCATTAATAGGTTTATGCCTTACTCATGATCTTAGTTCTAGTAAGTTTTTTAGTTCATATGATTGCAGAGTTAGACAAGTTTTTAGAAAAATACCCAAAAAGAATTTATCTTCATTTATGATGTATTATGATGGTTATGGTTCCTTGGGTGAAAATATTAAATTTTTTGGCATTCTTATGATTGAGTTTTCATTAAAATACTTAAGTTATTAACATTCTCACCTTTGTAATACCATTTAAGTGAAATAAAATTTTGAAAAATTGATGCAAGTTTTTCATGCAAGCACCCTCCCATGACTAAATTGAACATTCCATTGTCAAATAGGTTCAAACGATATGAAAATTGAAACAATATGAAGAAAAATATTGCAAGTGGAAGTTAATTGCGTAGAACTCTTAGTAATCAGAGAAAATTTGAAAAACTCCCCTAGCTACAAATGATGAGAATGGATTTTGGAGAACCATAGGGGTCATATATATAGGTTTTGTTGACCCAATATGAAGTACCCAATATTAGGTATTCGACGTCAAGTCTAACCGAATATTGAGTGGTCGATATTGGGGTTCTCAAATATGCATTTAATGAGGGAAATTAGCATAGAAAATAAAGCTCTAGGGTTAGTTAGAAGGTTTTAGGTTCGGTCCATAGTTTTGGGGTAAGTAGGAAATCAGTTTTAGGCACCAAAAGTATTAGAAGATGGAGTCGCCAACATTAAAAGCTTTCGTAGATGCAAGAAAAGGTGTATTAGACCTATGGTATGGAACACATCAATTACATGATAAGGAAAAACATGAAATGTAACATTTATGCACATGGAAGGTTAAAAATGATGTGGTTGTGTCAAACAACTACAAGTTACAATAGTTACACAAGTGGGTCCTCCCCAAAGTAGGTTCTAGCCCATAATGCCCTTGTGTAACCACACCTAGAAATGTATGTAGGAACTAAAGGATTTGAATGTAATGCATAATTGTGAAAAAAAAACACACAAGTTAAAACCACCAATTTGAGAAAATAACTCTATGTTACACAAAACCACAAGTTAGGATCATATAGATAGCCAAATGAGATAGATTGTAGAAAGGATTGCAGGAATTAGGACGTGAGGTGTTTGACTAGAGGCATAATGAATCCTTGTGTGTTAGTAATTCTTAAGTAATCATTAGCCCTTATTTCCAAGATTCAAACCAAGTCCAAACCACATTTTAGTGACATCACATCATTTCAATGCTTTGGCTAACAACCATAAGACTACCATACTTGCAAGGGGTAACATCACTTGACATTTTGTCCAAGGAAGGAGTTTATTCATGGCACATTATTTTTGATAAAAGTATTTTGAGAAGCCACCAACCTTCAAGCATGGATACATGTCTTTCTAGTGGGACCCTCAAAAATTTATTCAATTCCTTGTTATTTTACTCCTACTTTCTTTTTTCTTTAGATCTACAAAGATATAATTACAATCTTAGCAACATGATAGAAGATACAAAAGTGGTTAAAGAAAATCCACAAATCCTCTTGATGTCACACCCTTCACATTCCTCCTTGGTTTTTCACTTTTCTGTCCAGGCATAATGATTATGAATTTATTTTTAGTTTGATGATGAAGGATATCATTATGACTAGGGTCAGAACCTCTTATTAATGGAATGGATGGATGGATGATGTGGCCTTACTGTCCTAATAATCAATTCCTCATAACTTAACAACATAGAGCAAACCTCACCTCAACGGGATACATGATCATTTTATTCATAAGTGAGATTACTAACAAGGAAAATTAAACCAAAAGGTGGAAAAAGTTTATAAGTATAGAAAACTTTATATCAAGAAATAAGAACGTGATAAAAAATTGTAAAATAAAAATATGAAGAACACCTATTAATTTTGAAGGTTAGAATGGGGGGTTTTCCCCATGATGAAGTGTTTGACCATGGAAAGAATTAATAAGTAGATAGGTAGGCTCCATGCATGTATAAAACATTGTTAACCTTTCATTTTCAAGCCACTAGGTATCTCTTGGTTTAGTGGTGGCTGCATAGATAAGTTGTTGTTCACACACTTAGTTGTTAAACATATGGTGGATTAGGGTATGAGTTGTGTTAATGTTGTAGGTGTTTTNATGTTGGCCCTTGCATAGGATCAAAGGATGTTGGTTGTGAAAAGGAAGGTGTTGCACTAGATTGGCATTATGTTGGTTTAGATGATGTGGTAGGTCCATGAGTGTTGTGCTTCTACCTGGGAGCTATCCTAATGAGAGGATGTTTTCTAGTTTGTTGTGGGAACCTACCAATATTAGCATGTTTATGCACATTCGTAGCACAAGTGGCATTCGTTTGTGAATGTTGTGGTGCTAAATATTTTTGTGTTGCTGGTTATGGCATATGATGTGGTGGAGTATGAGAATATCAAGGATAGGGTGGAGGATAATAGGTGTTAGGTGGTGATCCTTTAAGAGATGTCATGGATTGATGGTACTTGGGTGAGTGATTGTAGTGATTTGAAGTAGAGGATGTAGAATTAGTTAGAGAAATAGGGTGTTGAACATAATATTCATGAGGTTTTAGCTAGTAGTAAGAGTAGGGCTAGTTTGATGATGGCCTTCCCCATGACTATGGGTTTTGCCATTATGGTTGATGATAGTGCTAAGGCTAGTCATAAGTCCCCCTCAAATAGTATAGTTGGTTGTCAGACTTTCTATAATTACTATGTGGACAAGGAAATCTTATGAGCATGTGCTTCTATACAAATCTGGGATCTAATGAAAAGGCCTAATACTCATGTAGATGTGACATGATTGGGCAGTGGCCCTTCAAGTGGTCATATATGTAGATGTCACATCCGTCATCTTCATCTATGGTTGAGTCTATAGCTTCATTTTCTTTACCGATTTCTTGTGTTTACCAATAGCTGTTCCTATTTGTTTCTTGGTTTTGCTCCTTCCATTTATAGTGATCACCTAGTTATGAAACACCACTAATTTCGGGCTCTTGTAGTTCAATGGAAGATTTCTCTAAGTGTCAAAACTTGGGCAAAATGTTTTCTAAGTTTGGTGTCACGCTGTGTAGCATAGACAATGTAGCACACTGGAAGTCCTATTTTTTGCAAAATCTTTCTAAGTCTGCCTACTACGCTCCTCAGCATAGCTAGTGTAGCATACACTTCCATGGCTAGTCTACACAAATGTCAAGCTATAAGCAATCAAGGATCACTTGGGATGGACTGAACAATTTGGCAAATTTTCTATCCCTTGAATTGTCAAGTTCACTATGCTCTCCAACATGCCCAACTTGACACATGTCCCAGTTGCTAGTTCACCTACACATCAGGCTTGCAAGAGTAATGTTGAGAAAATGCAAGACTAGTGTTGAGAAAACAAGTTGCTAGTCTATCAAAAGTGCTTAGGATGGATAAAACAATTTGGAAAATTTTCTATCTTTTGGGCCTATCATGCTTTACTACACTGCACAATGTAGCCAGCTTGACAAGTTTTAGGGCCAAATCTTTTCTAAGTGTTGGACAAGGATTTGTCAAGCTATCTTAACATGGAAGATGCATTTGGCAATTTTTTGACTTTCGAGGTTATTTGTTCTGCTACACCTCACAGTGTGGTCAACATGCCATGAAAAAGCATTATAAATTTTTGCAAAATTCATCAAAGTACTGGTGCTATGCTCTACTATGCTATGCAACATAGACAATGTGACAAGTAAAAATCTACAAAAAATTTCTAAGTGTTCATACTATGCTTTATCATATTGTGTAGTGTAGATAGTGTGACACATGGAAAATGCCTCTAATGCCTCCTAAAGCTTCCAAAACTCAGCATCAACATTTATTTCAGCTTTGACGTTCCTTAGGTGGCTAAGATCAGTACTCTGCCTTGCTTTTGAACCCCCCATTAATCCACGAAATTTTCCCTATGCTTAACCCTACTTGGAAGAGGGGGACGATGTAGTCTCGGAGTGTAGACTTCAAGTTGCATTTGTTTTGACATTGTTTGTAAGTACATGGTGGACTCTTAGACTCTGGCACATGCAGTTTGAGTAGTGTGGTCATAGTTTGGCAATATTTGAGGTCCCATTCCTATCCTATAAAGTGTAACACTTTAAGCTTGATGCTCAAAGCATAACATGTTAGTGTGACTTATCCATGCCCATGCTATGTGGGACCCCAAGCCATGTGGCATCCAAATCACATCTCATGTAAACCCTATCCTTATAAATACGCCAATAATTAGCATTTTAAGGGTTGGTTAATAAATCATTTTAAGCATCAAGCATTAAAGGACTCTTAGCATCTTCATCACTCCCACACTTGAGCACCCAAGCTTGACACTTGGCCAAGTACCATGATACAGTCTTCTTTACACCCACACAACATGACAACTACAAACCCAGTAGGTTCAACCTCCCTGTAGCTATTGGCACCATGTCTATGACATCCCAGAGACTGTGATGACACTACTACACTATTGTTGTGCTTGTCTAAACACTACATGCTAGTTTTAAACATTATTTACTCAAAAGTTACGCTCACCAATCTTGGGGTAGTGCATTTCTCCATTTTCAAACCCTAGTTCTATAGTCTCAACATTTGTTTCAAATTTCTCAACATTACTCTTGCATTTTCTTCTACTGTCAATACACATTTGCATATGCATAACACATTACATTCTTGCTCATTGTCTAGGCTCTTGCACAAAGCTCACTAAAACTCTATTTACAAATGGTTATTATTATACCATGTAAGTCCTTATCTGATCCACTAGACAATTCAAGGCACATTGTTTCCATTTCTCTTAGCACAACCCTTGCATGGATTCAAGATTATGATATACACCCGTAGATTTCTTGGTGTTCTAGCCATTGACATTTTTGAATGTCATAGTTTTTGGAGCTAGAAGGAGGGCCTCCCATTCCTTTTGTGTGCCATGGGTAGTCCCACATGCTTTCTGTACCCTCATCACTAGCAACAAGCTAGCGTAAATATAACATCCCTATGAACCTACCATGATAGTAGCTGGATCATAGGCCAATGTAGGAGTTGTCTACATTCTGGTTAGTGCAGATTTGTCCTAGTTGATGGTTCTCCTAGAACCCCGTAGGATGAAAAGCCCAAACTATCTACTGCATTAAGCTCTAAGTGTTATGTAGAGCATGACACCCTATGAGCATAATAGTCCCTTAGAGCATGACAAGCATAGCAATAGAGAAAACCATTTTTTCAATGTTTCCAAACTTAGCCATTTTGGCCTATTTTCTTTATAGTTTTCACACTTAGCCATTTTATCTTAGAACTTTCTGTACCTAAATTTTTTTGCAAGTATCTCTTTTTCTCACATCTTTTCTATGCAAAAAAATGAACCCAGTTAATACCTCAATTACCATCTTGAACTTGGAGTTAGCCCACCCCATGCAACACATGGTAGATGTTGAGTAACCACTTAGCCTAGTGCAACCATAATGGCAATCACTTAGATTGTGACACTAATCACTCGAACACACGACACTTGATGATGAATGATACAACTTCTTATGCATAAATATTTAGGTGGGCCTACCATTGAATTGTTGGGAAATGAAAGAAAAGTGTATTTTTGAAATTATCCACCAAAATGGAAGGGAGTTCCTTCCCACTCCTGGCATGGATATACTACTCATTGAATCTTTTAAATGGATTTTGAACCAACATATTAGGATGAGTTGGTCAAAATAGCAAGATTCAATATCCAACTATGATGAACCCCTACAATATGGGTAACAAGATTTTGAGTCCCATTTCGATGATGGCGTCTTGCTCTACATTTCATCCTCATAGTCTGCCTCTACATTCCTACTGCACCAATCATAGTCTTCTACCTTCTTTGAGGCAGTTGTGATGCTTCCATAGCCTAAAACTTCACTGATGGTAGCTAGCCACCAAGTCTTGTCTATGTAATAGAATGTAGGACCTTCTGCTCCTTTCCCCTTTGTCATTCCCTGGTAGTTTGTTCAGCCTTCACAGCCAGCGTCTGTGACACCAATGCTACCATATGTGCACACCATGTACATATCATAGCCACACACAAGTCATTTTTTTGTCATTCCAGCCATATCAATCCCACCACCAACAACAACTCAAACCTCAACTGTGTGGTAGGTAGCAACATCTTTACCTACTGTTTAATTGTCCCATATGCTGCTGTACACACAACAACAAATGTACCTCCAGTGACATTGAAGCCTTAGCATCAACTAGGCCATAGATCCCTTTCATCATCAAGGCATCACCTCAAGTGCCTGTGACACCCTTCATGGTTAGGGCTCTGTAGCATGTTGCAACAATGACCCAAACACCTTTTGTCATAAGGGTGTCAAAATGTGTGGTCTCCCCATCTACCTAGGGTTCAGTGGAGGGGACTGCATCGTGACCTACCTACCTAAAGAAACATGACGAGCATCTAGCTAACAAGATGGCTATGGAACACACTAAACTAGGTGCCCCTAAGCCTACCCCCTTGTTATTATTTCCCATGGCCTCATCATCTAAAGCCACCAACGTAGACAAGCACACTCAACAAGCAACCATTAAAGCTTAAAGGCCCACCATCCAACCAAAAGCCAAATCTCCTCCTCTTTGGGAAATCCATCTCTTAGGGTTCATGGAGGAGATAAAGAGCACTAAACAACTTGATGGTGGAAAATATTTTCTAGATGCACTTGCATAGGTCAAGCAGGCTCTAGAAAAAAAGAATACAACTTTGCACCTATATGATCTAATTATGACCTCCCTTGCACATCATGAAGCCTTGATTCACATGTTGGCATCCATTCTTATTAAGGAAGACATGCTAGTAGAGGAAAAGGCTATCTATGTTGTAATGATCTCACCTATAATTGAAGAACCAAGGTCAACACTCCTTACCTTTTGCAATGAAGCGATCAAAGCTAACCCTGAGAAGGGTTAAGTAACCACTGCACCCATGTTCATAACAATTTTCATGGGCTAGTATAAAATTCATAGGATGCATGTAGATGATGGGGTAGCAACCAACATTATCCCATTCCCTGTCATTGATAGGCTTGGCCTAGTGGATCAAATCATGCCAACAAAAATAGCCTATTTAAAATCCTTTAATGGAGCCTATGTGGTTGTCAAAGGAATAGTCACGATTGATTTTGTGGCAAGGAAGCAATTCCCCACTAATGTAGAGTTCATCATGGTTGAAGAGATGACTGGGTTAAACTTAATCTTAGGGAGATCTTGGTTAGCCCAACTAAGGATTGTTTCTTCACCAATCCACTAAGAGATCCACTTACCTTATGAGGGTGAAGAAGTCATGATCTTTGGTGACAACATAGTCTCTTAGACCATCAATAATGCAGACACTAAGCAAGGGTCAAAGGTAGAGATCTTTGAAGACACATCACCTGCTTGCAATGAAAGTTGATGTTGCTTAGCTGATGAACCAAGCAAAATGAGTGACCTCAATGAGGAAGCTCTATGGGTGGAACTACCCTTTTCTATGGTAGATGATGACCTAGGGAAGTATTGCCTAGTGCCTTCTAGGCCTTACACATCGCCTAACCCACATCGGGTTAGGAAACATCTACATGATTAGGGCATGTCCCTAACTTGCTTACTCGTCTAACTTGTTTTTAGCCTCTTTTGCCTATATAGATTCATTTTACATTATGTTTGCTTCTTCCATTAGTTATGCTTTTATTTATCCACAAAAAAAGTATGGCCCGAAATGACCTTAAACTAGCGATGGCACAAAATGGCCTTAAACTAGCGATGGCCCAAAATCACCTTAAATTAGAAATGGCCCGAAATGGCCTTAAACTAGCCTATGGCCCGAAATGACCTTAAACTATTGAAAACCAAAAATGGCTTTAAACTATCACATGGGTTCCACAAGGGGTCTAATTATATATATAAAAAATCCAAAGTAAGATAAAATAAATACAAGTTAAAATGATACCACCAGAGATAAATAAATATCATGCCTTACATTAAATCATAAATAAAATACATAGTTTAGGATTACATTCACATCAAAAGATACAAAATTTCCCAAAAATAGGGCTACATTTCAAATTTTTTAAATTATATTAATGATGGGAAGCTAAGGCTCTTCCCCTCCATCTTTATTTGTTGCTTCGCTGGGTCTTGCATCTTCACTTGGATCCTACGCAAAACAAAGACAAAATGATAAACCAATCAATAAAGAGGATAACATGTGAAATTATTATGAAATATATAGTAATAAAGTAAATTTAGCCAACCTAAAATGGGCCCATGTCCATGTTTGAGGGCATCCTATTGAGGCCATCCTCTAAGCATTAGAGGATCTCCTCTTTTGACATGTGTGTCCAATCTTCCTCTTTCAAATCAATGCTTGTAAGGGTCTTCCCTTTCTCCATGGCTATCCATATGGGTGGCCCTATAGAAAATGTGGCAAATGTAACCTCTCTGGAAGGAACAATGATCTCCCTCTCTAGGGACTCACTAACCACTAGGTGGTTTATGAACATGTTGTCAGCCTGCATTGCACCGATGGCATCAAGGAATATGTCATGACATCGGTGCTCCATAGACTCATCCTTGTACTTCTTATGATAGGCTATGCATTTCATCTTGTAATGATACTTGTGGTTCTTCTAAGTTTGTCTCCACTCATATACTTTAGCACTATAGTCCTTCTAGTCTTGGTTCTTCTGAGCTAAGAGGTCCATCAGTAAGTGCTGCTTAATAACCTTGCAAGGAGCCTCATTTTTGCCTCTGATGATTGACCAATACCTAGCATAGTCAATCACAGTTGTATGCCAGCTACAGTCTGATTTATCATGGACCATCAAGAACTCATACCACGATTGCAAATCTTCCAATTAGGCTACCTAATTTGCGTTCTACTACCAAAGCTCTTGTACTTTTTTTCAAAGCTCCTTGTTCATGCACCTACACTCCCAAAATGATCATGCCAAGTGTAGTGTGCACTTGCTTTCCTCATCATATATATGATGAGGCACCTATTCTACCTCAAGAGGGAACTTAGGTACAACATCAAATTAGATTTCTCTTTGTGGATCCCACTTGAGTCGTGAACCTGTTATACCAAAAGGGAAACATTAGTCATAAAAAAAATAAGCCAAAAAGAAAATAAAACACAAACATAACTATCTTAGAAATATTTATTTTAGGTAGTTGATCATGTCATCCACTACACCTTGTATGAAGGCAAACTTGTCTAGAGTTTCTACCCATAGTTGTAAGTGGAAAGTGGATGTAGATTCACGACACTCAGTAGAAGCATTGCCCACTGTAAGATAAAGCATGTTAGGGTCTTCAAAATGAAACAAAAAATATAAAAATGATAAAAAAGAAAGGAAGTACAGAATGAAGATAGTGATGCAAAGCTCCCACCCAGAAAACCCTTAGGGGTGAGAGTGGGAGGATCGTCCATTTGCATGGTTTCAAAAAAGTGATCAAACTCACCATCCTTGAATTATAGCCCCTCCTCTTCAAGGTACATCAAAAATTTAGCACATCTTCATCTACCATGTGTCCCTTTGGCTAAGGAACATCCTCCTCTAAGGACTGCTCTTCTACGACAAGGGCCTCCTTGCCTATGTTGCACAAACCTAAGTTAGAACATTTAACAAAATAAAAAAATTATGTAATGATAATTATATATAAAAAGGAAATATACTAAATAATGTATACTTACCAGCTAACTCTAATTATGCATTGTTAAGTCTAAAGTGTATCTTTTTTCCCCTTTCTTCAATTTCATACATGGGCTCCTTCGTAGGGCAAGACTTCTTGATCTGCATCTTTGATCTCACCGTCTCAGTGATGAGTCATGCCCCCCTCACTATGTTGCCTATGTTGGTAGGAGGAGCCTCTTCAACACTGTCATGCACATGGTAGGATGACCCTACATGGCCCTTGGTGGTCACTGAAAAGGACTCACCAATAGCCTCTGGGGGGCCTTGTGATCATTTCATATGAAATAATGACGAATCCATAGCTTGGATATCTAGGTGTAATTTTACATCATCCATAACTCATTCTCATGGACCACCAAGAATTCTACAAACCTTCATAGGCACACTACAAAGAAGGAAAAATGTACATGATAGCATGCCTCGAGGTTGCCATGAAGTTTGATAATTTCAGCTTACAGGCCATCGCCAAGGTATTTGGCCCAGTTGTATTGTGTCCCTTCCTCTATTACGATTCTCATTGCCCAAGCTTGCTCTACCCCAAGGACGTTTCCTTTGGAAAGAAGATCAAGAAATGCATGAGCCTAGAAGATGAGATAGAGGTGTTGGGCTACCAAAAATTTTGCTTACTTCATGGGTATACCCTTGTGACCTTTCTTAGTGCCCATCCACTCTTCAATGTCTTCTTTGTGATTTAGCTCTTTGCTAGTTTTCTCACCTATAGGTAGACTTTCAAAGGGGATTCCAAAGAGATCTAAAAAGAGGTTGTCCATGATTTCAAAGACCACCCACATGTTGTGAACCCATGTGTCAAAATGGATAGCACTCTCTATGAAAAATTCACTGAGGGTAATCATCTCCACTATTGGGATGCTTGGGTTCATGGTCAAGAATAGGTCCATGAGCCCAACCCATTGAAGATTCTGGGTTACCCTTGCTAGGGCCTCATGGCACAACCAATAATATGAATCATCAACCTCACCATACTTGAAAAGAAGATTGGCCTTAGAATGTTCTGAGACCATCACTGTGGCCTCCCCAGACTTTTCTATAGTTGAAGTAAATAAAAGTAGAATTAGCAACGTGATGAAAATGTAAAAATAAAAAGTGCATGAAAATAAATAGGTGATACAACTTATGTATCACAAATAGTGTGAGGAATGCTGATAGTGGGATTGAAACCTCTTCTACACTAGGTATCCTGGATGTTCACTCAACATCCAACTAGCTGAGATCCTAGCACTTCACATAGGATTTGGAGTATCTAGTAGGGTAATTTGTCATATCTACCCCAATTTTTCCTATAATGCTAGCACACATGTTCTTAGTGGATGGGAACTCTTATAGGGCTATTTGGACTAGGGCTAATATCCCTTCTCCATCGTGAAGGTTGTTTTCATCAAAAAAAAAAAAAAAATTGGCAATAGGCAAAAAGGTAGTAAGAATCCTAAGCCATGAGACAATAGATAGTAAAAAGAAAAAAACGGAGGAGAAAAATCACAATAGGGCTTACCCTCCAGCATAGTAAACTATCCTAGGTGGGTTCTAGAAAGTTGTGTGCACATGACGGGCAAGGAATATAGTGTTGTATTTATGGTAGCACTAAAACTCAGGCATCTCCTAGATTCAAGATAACAGCCTGAGGCCTCTTGGACATTGGCTTGAGCTCCTTGCCCCTTCACCTTTAGCAAGTTCATCTAACATGAATTTGAAGATGCCTTGTTTTGCCCTAGGAAATAACATCTTGACTAGGATGCTTATTATTTTAGCTAAAAAGTGTTTATCATATGATCACATTGAAGTGGTGGAGTAGCAATTCTAAGAACTCCTTTGCATCATCCCGAAACCAAAATACCTGGTATCCTATGCATGCATGTGGTGTAAGAACATTTGGCATGAGATCACTCATACAACACAGGATCCCCACCAATGTGACCATGATGAGTGTAGGTTTCAGTAGGACCTTGCAATGCCATAGTAGAAAAAGCGTTATTATTGGAAAAGGGTAACAAAAATAACAAAAGTAACAAAAAAAATGCATAAAATAATATAAAAGAAAAAAACTAATATTTATAGGTTTTTTGAATGTTACAATATTTAAAAAAACTAAAAAAATTTCTAACTACTTTTCATGCTCTCTACAAAGCCTAACACTTTCCAAGAAATGTTTTTTCCAAGTATTTGTCACGCTTTGAGGGAGTGTGATGACTATGAAACAATTGGCAAAATATTTTTCCAAAGTGTTGGTCATGCTACTAGGGAGTGTAACAACTACAAAGTTATTGGTAGAAAAGTTGCACAAATTTTTTTTCAAGTGTTGGTCACACTCCCAAGAAGCGTGACAACTATAAAATGGCTAACAAAAAATTTGAAAAAAAAATTTCTAGTGTCAATCACACTACCAAGGAGCATATCAATTGCATAGTTATTGGAAAAAAATTTTCCAAAGTATTGGTCATGCTCCCAAGAAGCATGACAATGGAAGAACATCAAAAATTTTTCAAACGTTAAATGTAGCAGTGCCAAAATTTGTTTAACTTTTGTCACACTCTCAGGAATGCCCAAAGCTTGACAACCATAACCCTTGATCACCTCAGCTGAGTCCAATCCCAAAATGTAGGACATAAAAAAAAACCTTATCTTGCACCATGACACTAGACACTTGTGCAACCTCTTTCCTATCCCATAGCACGGAAGACATAGAAAACCCTATCCCATCCTACAACATGGGATATGCAGAAAACCCTTGTTACACAACATGGGACGTAGGGAACTTAAAGCCCTCATGATGTGCTATTCTAGTATTACATGTAAAAATCCTATCCCATTTTGTAGTGTGAGGTGTTATAGAAAACCTTGCCCCATCCCATGATGATGAACACTTAGAAACCCTTACAAAAACTCTTGCCTAGCACCATGGCATAGGATGCCCTTAAATCCTTGATGCCAAAACATAGAAAGAAGTGTGACAAGAGATAGAAAGAAAAAGATTCATTGCACACACTCCCTCCCTAGTCATGGCATAGTGGCCACGATAGTAGTAGTGGTTCCTATCCATGGCAGGCCACCTTCCAAACCCCAAAACCCAAAGCCAAAATGTGTAGGAAGTAGGAAGGAATCAAAAATCATGAGTGCAATGTGAGAGCCTATCTGGAAAAAAGCATCTCTTGGCATTCTTGAACACGTGCCCTAGGAAGACACCATAGGGTGTGCTTGCCTTCATCAATGTTGGCAAGGCCAAGGTGCCTACACTCGCTCCTATGTGCCATCTTCTTGTTGTCATGCTCTAGCTCTCTTATTGTCATGCTTTGGCTTCCCTCTATGGCTACTACACTCTACCTTGGCTATGCTACGCTTGAATGATTATTGGCTCTAATAGTAAAAATGACAGGCATGGGTAAAATCTCTATTTATACCCTTCAGGGTCAAATGACACATCACCCTCCTGAGACATCCCGTGTCCCACACGTAACACGGGATGCTCCATGTCCTATGCATAACGTGGAACATCCCATGTCCCATGTAGTGTAACATCCAAAGTTAAAAACATTTTCTAACTTTCTCAGCTTCTTACACTTAGAAAAGTTTTTACATTTTTTGCTTGCTTGATAAACCTTCAGCTCGGTCCCACGTTCAAACCTTTCAAACTTTGCTTAGACTGACATCCCATGCATACCCTATGGTCTGCTATGACCTTAAATGAGAAATTTTGTGACTAATCAAGGTTGAAGAAAAGAGAAAAAATAAAAATAATAATATATATATAAATAAATCACTTTAGAAACTACATATTTAATTTTCATAGCATTGTATTCCTTATTCTATGCATTTTGCTTTATTAATATAGGTGCTACTTCACATTTTTCTGGTTACTTTACAGGATCTCTTGAAAACTGAATTCATATGAGAGTCTTCATTTTCCCTTAGTCTTGACTAGAGCTTATGGAAAACTCATGAGATGCATAAGCATAAAATGTTTACACTTTGAATTTCTTACCTATGACACCAACATAGCATCCCTAGAGACAACACTAGATTGCCTAGAACATCTAGTTCAAGCTCTAGACTTAGAAGCAGGTGATGTAACTGAGGATCCCCTCATAAAAGTACCTATAATAACATGAAAAGGTGAGGTGAAAACATTGAAACTTAGTTCCTTACTAGAGCCTCAAATCCAACAAAGCATCTCTAAAGTCCTTAGTGACAATGTCAAGGCATTTGCATGGTCCTACAAGGACATGTTGGGCTTAGACCCACGTATAATATAGCATAACATTATCCTAGATCTATGCATTAAACTAATTATAAAAAAGGATCATAAAATCAAGCCTAAGGTCATGTTGACCATCCATGATGAGATCACTAAGATTTACAAAGTCAGTTTTATTCGGGCAGTTGACTATGCAAACTGGGTTTTAAACATCATAGTTGTTCCCATGAAAAATGGAAGTATATGCATTTGCATAGACTTCTAGGACTTAAAAAAGGCAACCATTAATGATGATTTCATTTCCTAGTATTGACCAACTCATTGATATTATGGCCAATCATGCCTTGTTATCCTTCATGGATGGGTTCTCGGGGTACAACTAGATTTGCATCAATCCCAAGCACTAACTTAGCACTACTTTCATAACCCTTAGGGTGCATTTAATTATACAATGATGCCATTTGGACTAAAGAGTGCAAGAGAAAAATATCAACATGCAATGACATACATCTTTAACAACTATTTGTTAGAATTGCTCAGTGACTACATTGACAACATAGCAGTTAAGTTCAAAGTGGCTCATGACCACCTGAATGACTTGGACCATGTCCTCACATGTTGTTGTAGACATGACCTTAGGATTAATCCCAAAAAGTGTGTCTTTGGCATCAAAACTAGTCACATTTTAGGCTTTGTGATATCATAAGCAAGAATACATGTAGACCCTAACAAGGTCAAGGCTATCACCAACTTGGCGCCACCAGCAAACCTTAAGGAGTTACGTGGATTACAAGGTAGGATACAATTCATACATAGGTTTATCGCAAGGTTGATTGATAAGTTGCAGCCATAACATCTACTTAAAAGGGCATCAACTTTGAGTGGAAAGATCAATGCCAAGAGGCATTTTACAACCTAAGAAGGAGCTAGTTCAACTTCCAACAGTCTACCCTCCGTAGGGAGATAAACCTTTCTACGTTTACATTGCAACCTTAGACACATCCATTGCTTCTCTACTTTGCCAAAAGTGAGACAATGGTTTTGAGGTTCTTGTTTACTACTTAAGCCATGCGTTAGTAGCACAGAAGGAAAAATATAACAATTTGGGAAAAAATTATCTTGCCTTAGTATTTGCACTTAAAAAGTGGAGACACTACCTTTTCCATAGTCAAGTTAATGTCATCTGCAAGAGCAACGTACTTAGGGATATTACAACAAACATATGTGAAAGTAGTAGAATAGAAAGGTGGAAGATAATAACCATAGATTTTGACCTACACTATATAGCGTAGGAATCCACAAAAGGTCAAGTAATAGTTGCACAACTTATGGCTTCACCCATAGATGATTAGGCAACGATAGATCCAAAATTCTTGGATGAACATGTTAGTAGTATAAGCCAAGTACTTGCAAATTTTGAGGCTATTTTACACTTTGATAGTGCTTTAACCACACAAGGTGGTAGTGTTGCTACCATTATCACATTCCCTTCTGGGAAGATTTGACCCTTCACATACCACTTTGCATTTCTTTGTAGAAACAACATGGCAGCGTACGACGGTCTTTTTAGAGGCATCTTAGCAGCTCAAGAGTTAGGAATTCAAAATATAGCAATCTGAGGTGATTCACAGCTAGTTATTAACCAAGTCATAGATGTTTACACTTGTAAGGCACAACATCTACAACCTTACTATGATTTCACAAAACACTTGCTTAAACAATTTGCAACCATAGATGTCCAACATATCCCTTGTAATGAAAACACCATAGCTGATTCACTAGCTACTTTAGCCTTAAGAAGAGTGCCAAACATGCTCTCTACTTTTCCCACTTCGATAGTGGATTTCACTGAACCTATAACTCACACAACAAGCATTGCATCCATAAGTACAGCACACACCCAAGAGTGGTATGACAATATTAAGTTACACCTCCAATAGGGAGAGCTCCCACAAAATGTAACATCTACCCAAAAGGACACAGTATAAAAGTAGTCACAGTAGTACTTCCTCATAGGTGATTGCACCTTATGTCATAGATCCTATGATGGAATACTATTAACTTGTGTCAATGGTAGTGAAGCACAAAACATCATTGACCAAGTCCATGAAGGACTATGTGGGGATCATGTAGCTCCTAGGGCAATGGTGGAAAAAATAAGATGTCTAGGCTATTACTTTCCTTACATGGAGAGAAATTGCATATCCAAGGCTAGGACGTGTAACATGTGTTAGTGACATGGGAACCTAATGCACGTGACACCCATTGAACTACATACTACATAGATCATGTGGCCGTTCCAATGTTGGGGGTTGGACATCATAGAGCCTATAATGCCTATGTCTTCCATAGGACACAGCTTCATCATTACTATAACTGAGTATTTCACAAAGTGGGTTGAAGCCATTCCCCTTAGGAAGATCACATTGTAGCAATTTTGAAAATTCATTCTCAACAACATAGTGATCCAATTTGGTCTCCCCATGACTATAGTCACAAACAATGGGCCATAATTTAGCAATGAAAAAACCAAAGCCTTTTGTGAAAACCTTGGCATCAAACACTCCTTCTCATTACCATACTACCTATAGGTGAATGGTCAAGCAAAGGCTACAAACAAGGTTGTCATCAACCTTCTAAAGAAGATGCTTAACAATAGCAAGTGATAATGGCATAAGCAACTAGTCTACGCACTATGGGCCTATTGCACAACATGTAGAACCGTGACATGTAAAACACCATATAGTCTTTTGTATGAATTTGAAGCAATGTTGCCTATTGAATTATAGGTTCTATCACTCCACATGATCATCTCAAGCTTCCTTGATAGGTTTAGAATAACAAGTTGAAAAACATCAACCTTGACTCTATAGAGGAGGAGCACATGTAAACACTTGATTGCATCGAGAGCTACCAAGAGAAGTAACAACAAACACACTATCACAATCAACATCAATGGAAAATCAAAAAATGGGACTTAGTCCTCAAGATCATCCACAAGCCCACTAACAAATTCTCAGCCAATTGGGAAGGGCCTTTTTTGGTTACTAAGGCATATGAAAATGGAGCCTTCAAACTTGCTAATCTAGATCGCAATGAGTTTTTCAATCCTATTAACCACTTGTACCTAAAGCCATACTACACTTGACATGCAGTATCATACCAATGACACAAGCAAGGTAAGCACACATCTGCTACAATGTTAAACTAGCATAGACATCTGCTGTGATGTTAAACTGGCACAGAATATCCTTGGGCTATGACATTAAACTAGCACCCATAGCGTGGTCTGCTATGACCATAAAATGGCCATCCATTATCTGCTATGATGTTAAACTAGCACAACTAGGACCTTAAACTAGCACATTACGGTCTACCCAAACCTTAAAACTGGGATCATGATCTGTTGGGACCTTAAACTAGCACAACAAGTAGTCTACCAAGACCTAAAGCTGGGTTTTCAGTTCAACATCTATAGTTCAATGTACATAGTTCTACAAATAGGCAAGTGAGAATACTTCCAATCTTCTATCACCTACTCACACCTCTTAGGTAGGATGGGGTGGGACATTGCACTTCTAGGATGAAGTTCACATTGTTAAGGGAAACCCCTCTAGGAAATTTGCAATGTCATCATCCCCAACATCTTGCTAATCTTTTGGAGATGTCTTTTGGCATCTTGCTAACCTTCTAGAGCTACTTTCATCACTACCAATCCTTCTGGTCATAGCTCTCACCATTAGCAACACTCTCTGGATTCCTAGCAGTCCTGTGGCCCAGCCACAATACTACCATCCTCTAACCCTCACCATTGCCCAAGCCTAGAAGAATTTTCAATAATGTGATTCTCCCCCATGTTGTTGGGTTTCATGGGTCCTACATTTGGTGAGAACTTCTAAGCAATTGCATCACCATTGTTTCTAGCGACCAAAGTGCTCAGTGTGGTTGCTATAGCTTTCCAGCTTGCCACTGTCGATGCCTACACTAGCCTTCTTTCTTTGGACATTGCCCGCAACTAATGTAGCATTCATAGCCCTCGCAATGCCTAGGTAGATAAGACTTCACCCTCATCTCACATTGTGGTTGTTTTTCTTGTTTTCTCTATGTTGCATTTGTAGGATAAAGCTTGGGTGGCACCACTCAAGGGTGTGTTCCATCATGGTGGCAAGGCACCACATTGTTCTGATGTGTCTGCTCTAACTCACCTAGCCACTTAAGAGTGCACATCCCTACTATTCCTCACCTCCAAGCCAAACTAACCTCTATCTCTTGATCTTGCAATCTCAAAAATTCCTTGCAAGTTTCCCCAATACATATGAAACTTTTCCTATAGTTAGCGATTGAAACCATGATGGACATGATGCACCTCATCCCATGGGGGGCTTTTGTGGGCTAGTCAAAGCCCCAAACAGATGTAACACAACTCATCCTAGGGAGGTAACAACTATTCTATAGATGCAATGTGGTTGCTTGTAAGCAAATGTTCACACACAATTTGCCCAACAACACAAAATGAAGCAAAAAAATAAAGCAAAAAAAAAAAAGAATATATAGATAAAATAAAAAATTAGAAAAAAGAGAAGAAGAAAAGGGGAAATAAAATGATACAAGCCAAGTGCCCAAGTGAAATGACATAGTTTTCATCTTATAATTGGTCCAGCCCTAGATCGACCATCTCACAAGCACTCTAACAAGAGGTTAAAATCCAAAGGGTAGGCCACCCCCCGCATGCTCACTCCCTCACAAGAACTTCGACAAGGGATCATGCTTTGGCGATAAGCCATCATGATGTTGCATCCCATAGTTGTCCTTTCCATTTATCATCCCTTGGCCCATCTCTCTAGATTATCCCTTAGCACTCTCAAGCATAGTGAAGCATTGGCCAAGCAAGCACTGATGAATAGTGTTGGTGTCATGTTCATCATGGTGTTTTATATTCTTTGTCGATGTCTCTTGGGTTAGTCCTCTAGATGTCGACAAAGATGGGCGAATGAAACACCACCAATTTTTGGCACCTACAGTTCAATGAAAAATTTGTCTAAGTGTCAAAACTTGGGCAAATGTTTTTCTAAGTCTGGTGTCACGCTTTGTAGTGTAGACAGTGTAGCACACTGGAAGTCCCATTTTTTTCAAAATTTTTCTAAGTCTACCTGCTATGCTCCCCAACACAGCTAGCATAGCACATACTTCCATGGCCAATCTACACAAATGTCAAGCTAGCAGTAGTCAAGGATCACTTGGGATGGACTGAATAGTTTGGCAAATTTTCTATCCCCTGAACTATCAAGCTCACTATGCTCTTTAGCTTTCTCAGCTTGAAACATGTATTGGTTACTAGTTCACCTAGGCATCAGGATAGAGTCTATCAAAAGTGCTCAAGATGGATGAAACAATTTGGTAAATTTTCTATCTTTTGGGCTTGTCATGCTCTAGTACGCTACACAACGTATCTAGCTTGACAAGCTTCAAGGTCAAATTTTTTCTAAGTGTTGGACAAGGATCTATGAAGCAATCTTGACATGGAAGATGCATTTGGCAATTTTTTGACTTCTAAGGCTACCTTTCCTACTACACCCTAGAGTGTGCTTACCATGCCATGAAGAAAAATTGCAAATTCTATCAAAATTCATCAAAGTACTGGTACTACACTGCACAACATAGATAGTGTGACAAGTCAAAATATGCAAAAATTTTCTAAGTATTCACACTATGGTCTGTCACACTGTATAGCATAGACATTGTGACACATGGAAAATTCCTCGAATGCCTCCAAAAGCTCCTAGAACTCGACATCAACCTTCATTTTAGCTTTGACATCCCTTTGGTAGCCAAGATTAGTAGTCTTCCTTGCTTGTGCACCCTTATTGATCCCCAAAATTATCTCTACACTTGACTCTACTCGAAAGAGGGGGAAAAGATAGTCCCAGAGCATAGAATACAAGTTGCATTTGTTTTGACATTGTTTGTAGGTACATGGCAGACTCTCAAACTCTAGCATATGGAGTTTGAGTAGTGTGGACATAGTTTGGTAGTTTCTAAGGTCCTATTCCTATCCTATAGAGCATAACACTTTGAGCTTGACACTTAAAGCATAACATTTTGAGTGTAACATGTTAGTGTAACTTGTCCATGCACATGCTACATGGGACCCTAGGCCACGTGGCACCCAGTCCGCATCTCACATCAATCCTAGCACTATAAATACCGCAATAATTAGCATCCTAAGGGTTGGTTAAAAAATCATTTTAAACATTAAAAATTATTAGCATCTTCATCACTCTCGCACATGAGCACTCAAGCTTGACACCTGGCCAAGTATTGTAACATAGTCTTCTTTGCACTTGCATATCTTAATGACTACAAACCCAGCAAGTTTAGCTTCCTTTGCAGCTATCAACACCATGTCTATGAAATCCTAGAGATTTTGACCATAGTACTACACTGCTGATGTGCTTATCCGAATACTGCATGCCAATTTCAAACATTATTTGATCAAAAGTTACACTTCCTGATCTTGGGGTAGTGCATTTCTCCACCTTCAAACTATAGTTCTATATTCTTAGCATTTGTTTCAAATTTCTTAGCATTACTCTTTCATTTTGTTCTATTATTGATACACATTTTCATATGTATGGCATGTTATGTTCTTGCTCGTTGTCTAGGCTCTCACATGAAGCTCACTAAAACTCTATTTATAAACAGTTATTGTTACACCACGTAAGTCCCTATTTGATTGACCAAACCACTTAGGGCACCTCATTTTTGTTTCTCCTAGCATGACCCTCACATGAATTTAGGGTTAGGCTATACGTGCATAGACCTCTCAGTGTTCTAGCCACCAATTTTTTTTGAACATCATAGGTTCATTCTGCTTTACCTTCTCTACAATTTCTACGAAAGTTGTAATTTTTTCATATATCCACTTTGACATCCTATCAAACTTTACTTCAAGTTCATTGATAAACTTCTATATCAGCAAGGTTCTTTGTGGAATCACCTTATCAAGGGTAGCCTCTTTCTCCTTATCAAAGATATGGACTTGCTTCTTTTGAAGGGTTGGGTCCTAGTGATATTTCTCAACATTCTCCCATTTACATATCTCTCCTTCTTCTTTCACCACATGCTCGATTAGCTCTTGGATCGGATGGATTCATAACTCATATAATTGACCTAGGGAATACATCCCAAGGGTCCCCCTTATTTCATATGAAGCCCATCTATGATGTGGAAATGTTACCTTTCCTTAGAGAAACCATGGTCTGGACATCTATTCAGTAGGGAATAATATATATCCAAGGCCATGTACAAGGGTTCATGTTATCCTTACTTCCATCTTTGGATCTATCTCCTTAGGTTGGACACTCTCACATAGGTTTGGTATTTCTTGTTGAAGATTTCTAGCATGGTGGACCACCATCAAATTGAATTTGGTTTCAATGAGCTATACCACACTTCGGCTCTATCAACTAGTGTCTAGGGAAAGAGCTTAAGCTTTTTCCACCCACTTTCAATGTTGTAAAAGGCACATGCATCTTGGAAGGCTAGTACATAATGTTCTAGATCTGAATCATAGCCTCTCACAAATTTAGGAATATTATTAATATTAAGCCTAGGTAGGTAAATTTCCTTGCTATTCCTGCAAGATATCTTAACTACCTTTGTGATCTACATCAGGTTTCTAGTGGCCAACAAGGGTTCATAATCATCAAACATGTTGGGATGAAAATTTTAATTCATTTGATTTTGATGATTTTTCCTATGTTCATTTTTATGTCTTTGATTTTTCCCATGATTCTTATTTTTATTTTTACTTTGACACTAATGATGAGCTTGGTCTCTATATCTAAATTCATCTTCATTAGAACTAGACATGGAAGAGGAAAAGGAAGATGAGAAACTGGGAGGACTGCCATGGCTCCTATAGTGTTCTTCAGGGTTCTTTGATTTATCTTTTTCAGGTTTTGAGGCAGTCCTAGGCCTTGAGGCCTTCCCTAGTCTAGGACTTACTTCATCACCTCTAGGGTTGTCTAA
>MNCI01024313.1:100253-144822 GCA_015680685.1 Gnetum montanum | reverse complement strand
TAGTTCATCCTTTAAAATTTTTTCATAAAAAAAGAAGTGCCAATATAATAAACTAATATAAAGATTCATCATCAGTGGATTTTTAAAGAGTTCTACAATTTTATAAACTTTGATGTTTGTCTAGTCTTTTTGTTAATTTGTCATACATCTACTTAAATAAATTTTATCATGCCAATCATTCTAGTCTTCATCATCCCATAATTTTTTCTAATGAACTTTGTCCATCTTGTACAACTTGAGGATAATATTTTAGTGAGTCATGAAGATATTATAAAGTATGAAAATTATACTAGTAAGATAATATATCACCCACAGTTTTGTATCTACTGTATCACATATATGATATTGTATTTGCTATATCACATCTACAATATTGTAAGCTAAGAAATACAATGTCATAATTATAGTAAATGATTATAAATATGAATTACCTATCAAGTTTATGGCATCTTTGGTCATTGTACTAGCTAGTCTCTAGCAAGTTTCTTCTATAGGACTTAGCCAAATTTCCCTATGAGTACCTGCAACATGGATTGAGTTGATTTTATAGAGTTTTATTTGAGTGCATGATGTACTTTGATGCTTCTACATGACGACAATAAAATTGAGATTAATTCATTCCATTGCATTACTTAGGTTAGCACTTAGTTTATTTTAAATCACTTTACTTTAATGCATTTTACTTTTTTGCACATAGGAAATTAACATTTTATTTTGTAACAATGTACATACACTTCGAATATGATATATTAATGCTTAGCCATCCTAGCAATGAATATTTGGTACACCTAGCAGTAAAGGCTTGGTAACCTAGGAATGTTAATATAGGTTCAAGATGTATACAAAAAGTAGGGATGGATGCTCTATGCTTAGGATAGTTTAGTCTACTCTCACTTCCATAGTTAGACTAAAAATTAATATTTTTATCTCTTTTCTATTTTAATATTTTAATAATAAAAACAAAAAATAAAAATATCTTATACCTCAATCTTACCTAACCATAGCCACCAAGCTAGCATATGTGATGATTGGAAAGACAATAAGAAACAACATAATGTTTAATTATCTAAGATACTATTAGCCCAAACTTCCATGAAATTTGACTAGATCACATGCACATGCTTGTGACTCATGTGGTTAACCATAGGGAACATTCATTACTTATCACATTACATGCCTTCTTTCAATAGCTTTGATATACTAGGATATATGTTCTTAAAGTGAAGGAAGTATTTATAAACTCTAAACTATAAGGTAATTAATGTTTGTAATAGTTTCTATGATTATGAGTATTATATATTGTATTACTTATAAATCTTTTAATGAAATAAATATAATCACAATTGAAGTGTTTCTTAGTTTTATACTATTCATAAACTATTTTAGATAGAATATAACTAGTACTAGTTCTAAATTTAGTTAATTATAATATCTAGAAATATCATCATTGGACTTGTAGTAACTTTAGACTAAGTTTGTAAGAAATTATTGTGTTTTAGTTGTATTTCTTCTTCCTTTGATAATGTTATAACTTTTATATTATTGTAGTACACATTAACATCATGGATTCTCAAACTTACTGTTGATGATGGTTGGAATATTCTTCTTTAATGTATCCTTAGTCTTACATGGGCTAGAGTACTTTAGACTTATTTCATGATCTACAGCTAAGTTATGATAACTATCATTAGTTGTCATATGAATGCATGCTTACTTTGTTATTTACTTACTACGATACAAACTCATTATGCATACATTTTTCAATATTTCGTTATAGGTCCTTGATGCTCCAATCCTTTCATTGGTGCTAGACATATTTGAGAGTAACTTAGCTTCATCAATCCTTACGAACAAGAATTAATTTTCTCTTTATAGGTACCATTTGAAAGAGTTAGGATTCTTTTGTTGGTGATACATATTATAGGTATTCCTTATTCTCNAAGATAACAATTGCAATGATTAGTTTCACTTCCTAAAGACTAGTGTACTTAGAAGGCTATAAGTCCATAGAATTCAACCAGATTGCATGTCAATGCTTAGTGATTCATATGGTTGGGCATATGGCCTACTCATTGCTCATCATATATGTATGTGTTACAATAAGGAACGACATAANTACACATCTTGAACATGTTTAACACTACTAGGTTACCAAATGTTAAGCATTACTCAGATCTTCAAGCACCAAGTGTATGTTCAAAGTGATCATACTTATGTGCTTAAATAATCACTATTTACTTAGCTTAATTTTGCTTAATTACTTAAAAAAATTAAAGGAAATTGCATAAAACATTAAATGCATAAATAAACAATTAATTTATTTTAAAGTATTGCAAGGTTTCTAAAAGAGCTCATATTTATTGCCACACACACTATCATGCTCAGGTACAATAGAGCTCAAATAAAGATCCACACACTCTTTGACTCCTACTATGGGAGCTTAGAAAAGTATTCTATCTTTCAAGTGACAAAACTACAAGAGCTCCACTAGAACTATGATGAAAGATGATATAAACATGGTGGGTGAGCACATATTTATAGGCAATAATAAACACTATGTTAATGAGGCCACATCAATGCATCAAATCCCATGTTCATATAGTCATGTCAATGGGATCACATTGACAGGGCCACATTGGCAAGGCCTCATCAATGGAACCTAAGAAAATGCATCAAAAAGACCCAAAAAAATGTGACTCATCATACCCCCACAACTAAAAGAAAAATAGTCCTCAATTGAATCAAATGAGGAAAGAGTTTCTTACAAAATTTTGGAAAGGTATGGGATTATTAACTATACTAATGTACATAAGCACAACACACATGAACAAACACTAAGTGCCTAAGTGTATAGAATTACAATCAATCGTTACAAAATTTTGTTGTTTAGGATAACAAAATTGAACAGTGAGACAAAAAGAACAAACAAACAAAATTCTCTAATGACATGAAGACAAGGAAGAAGTTCAAATGGTCCTAGGAAATGGAGGTTCTTGAGGCTTTGAAGGACCTTTTTCTACTTCAAGTGCACATGGTGGTTGAGGTAGTTATGATTGTCCTATAATAGCTACAGGTTTTGATGGAAAATGGAAGGTGTCCAAAAATGCCTTCATCTTCTTCTCCTCACTCCTAGGATTATTCATGGTCCATGCCACATTGCAAATGTGGACCGGTGTTGAAACATCCCAAGCATAGGGTAGTATGGAAAATAACTCCTTCACATTGATTAACTAAGTGACAAAAATTTTACATTCAACATCAAACGTCTTTATTACATTCTACAGGTTCTAGTAGTTACTTACTCTCTTTGTTAGGTTCTTAGCTATATACTATTGATCAATGAAGCATTGCTTGTGAACATCGAATTCTACATTTGCAACCTCAAGCTTTTGCTTAGTGTCTTTGTGATGCTTGTACTTAGCCTCATACAAAAAGTACAAACTAGCCACCTATTTCTCCAATTTATACCACAACCATCTAACAATTATCATTGCCCAAATTGCATAATAGAGATTGGAAAAATCCATGTACTTCATCATCTCCTTGATCTATAGCTCATTCATGTGGATTTTTACCTTGTAGTCATTGAGCCCATCAAAGGTAGGCTGCCAGACATCTCCTCCTTATTTAAGCTTCTAAAGGATCTCACTAACTTTTGCATTCATCATCTTAATATGTTTTTCATTGATTTCTTTCTATAGATCAACTTGATCTCTATAGTGATTTTTGACTCTCTCAATTTTGAGAGCCTCGATTTTCCAAGTGGATACCTCTATAGAAAATTTTTCGTGAAAGGATGAAACTTCCTTCATGGGGAGATTTCTATTTTTGGCTATCAATCTCCTTAGTTTAGTGTTTACTTTGGTTAGCTACTCTTGTTGTTGATGGATGAAATCTTGCATTTGGTGGTTTTGCACATCAACATTTTGTAGGCAATGATTTTTTGTAATCAAGATGGCATTCTTTTGGGGAGTCTTATCTAAGACCTTTTGGATATTGTGCATGGTGACATCAACCAAGGATTGATCAAAAATTATTATCTCCGTTACATACCTAGCCTTATTGAGCTTTTTTTTTTTGAATTTGTTGAATAGCTTCATCATGGGTTGGTGTAGGGTTGAGAAGCACAATATTAGCAAGGTGGGCTTTTAATTTAACAACTTCCACAACTAGGTGTTCATTTTAAGTCAAAGATATTTCAAGTTATCCTTCCATGATAATGCATTTTCCCTGTGGTTCCAGTAACTTTGAATGGATTGCAGTGATTATGTCTAGAAGGTCAAAGACATTTGGAATTGTTTGCCTAGTTTCCACTAGTTGATCTAGCCACTCTTCATGTTGGGGTGCACTTAATTTGCTAATAAATATTCCTATGAACATCTACACATCTCTAAGTGCAAAAACATCTAGTACAAACACCATAGGTGGGTTTAATGCTTCCGAAATTCTATCAGTAATAATCTTTGGTGCTATCTCTTGTCCATGGTGCTGCATCACCAAGATAGTTGTCCTCTTACCCTCCTTTAGATGCATCAAGAAGGTAGTAGCATTCCTAGAGATGTCTACGAATTGCTGCTATTGTAAGAGAGAGATCATCACCTCTTGGATGCTAAGATTCGATCTCATGGGTAGCTGCATTCTTTGGGTTGAAAATATTGGTCCACCTCCCTCCATATGGCTAATGGTTTGAGCCACTTCATTGATGAGACTCATCAGTAGATGATACAAACATGGATTGCCATCACTCATTCCTGATCATTGCTCATGCCCACACAAGGGCTATTCTAGAATCATGTGCATTTATTTAAGGGTAGTGTGGCACTTTGATGTTATTTCATGAGTGGGAGGTGGAGGTGGTGGTTGCTACTCCTCTTCCTTGGTTGTGGAAGGGGTCTTATTCTTCATCATTTCTACCCAAGAGAAAGAAGGAGTATGCTAGAGTGCATCATTGGCATAGTAAACTATTCTTTCCCTTTTGCATAATTTTCTGATGAGGTAGGAAAAAGGTAAGACATTTCTTCCACATTCGTTTTTCTTAAATTACTTACCTTTCTCTAGATAAATCAACTATGGAAGGTTCACAAGGAATTTTCCACTCATAGTAGCACATACATGGGTAGAGAAGGTAGTCACTTTACTGGACCTCACCATAGAATTGAGGTGATAGGCTGCTATCTTGAAATATACATGATCTACGGGGTTGAGTGCACCATAGTCCTTGTAGTCCACTCCATAACTTCATTGTCTCCACTTCTTATTTCCCTATGGGTCTTCTTGTGTAAATATCCATACCATATTTGTTATAATATCAAGTAACCCCAAGGCCTATGCAATAGCTTCTACTAAGTAGGACACCTAAATGTTCTTGATCTTCATAGTGGCTCCCACCCACTTACCATTTCAGAAGAGACATGTCTCTCCGATGTACCACTCCTCACCTGAAGTGATTATTAACCTCATAGGAGAGTTTTGCAACTACCTCTTGACTTTTTATGGAGTGTGTTCTAAGAGTGGTCCAAAGTTCAATTCTTTGAGAACTGAATGTTGGATGTTATTAAGCTTGATCTAATCAAGGTAGGCTTGAGTTAATGTGACCTCAAGTCTTTGCACCGGTCTTGGCACCTCATCTTAATGAGATTGTTTCATTATAGTCACTTCCTTGAGAATCTATTGAATAGATTCCACTTTGGGCTCATCCTAAAGAGGTCCCATTGCATGAGTTTCTACTACCTGTTCTTGAGCTTACTCTTGCTACTTCCTTCTAGCTCTAGGTCATTTTCACCCTAGTTGGGTTGGTCCTCCTTCCTACAAGTGTTTAAGTCTAGGTGCCATTTGTAATTACAACATGACCAAGGATTATCACTTAATGTGTAACTTTGAAATATTTGGAATACCTTATCCCTTAGGGTAGTTACACTTGGCTAAGTTGTGACCATGGCCAGTTTGATTTTTTAAATATTATTATAAGGTTATCTGATTAGATAGGTTACTAGAGTGTGTTGGAAGGGTTTAACTCTCATAGGATGATGATTTAATATTATTTTATTCATTAAACCCATGGGGAAGTTAGAAAACTTATGAAAAAGTTTTTGCTAAAAAACCTAAGATTTGTCACCCCCATGATGTAAAGTGTACCTTCAAAAGTTGTAGGATTGAAGAACAAAGTGAATCGGACAAAAAATTTGAAAGTTATGGGCTCTAGAAGGTTTTGAGCTCTACAAAATAGCAAAAGTTCCCCTTACATTTGAATAAAATGTCAAAAAAATTTAATTGGTGGATGCTATTTATAGAAGTTTTCCCATGCATCGACTATGCCTCATTGATGGGACCTAATCGATGTGGTTAGCTACATCAACTGGGGTTAGTGGACATGATTATTGATCACTATTAACCAAGTAAAAATTCAAAAAAATATAAGAAATTTTTGAAGGAAATTTGGGTCAAATGGAAGCCCAAAAATCCATGAACACAATGAAATACATGAAGAGGGTTTGAGTGTGTAGTAAAAAAAGAGAATGATTGCAGAAATGTCTTAAGGAGCACATAGTTAGATCCAATCGATGAGGAATGGAAAATATTTGATTGTCAAAATGCCTAATGATAATGAACTTAACGTAGGTCATCCAAAATCTATGCAATTGGGTCCTTCCCATAGCTAGTTTATGCCCTTCTTGCCCTTGCATAACCTCAACTAAGAAGTCCATGGATCCCATAGTTAATTAATGATTACAAAAAGCTAAGGGCTAAAACCTGAAGGATCTAGCTTAGAATTTCAACACATCAAACTAATACATTAAGAAAAACATAAAAATTTGTAGTGAGGTGAGTTATGCAAAGCATTGATGAATGGAATAGAGAGTGAAATGGATGTCCCAATCATGGTTACATGAAGTCCCTTGTGGAGTCTATGGCTAAATGACATGATAAAGTCCAACCTTAGTCTAGACTGAAACCAACCAATTTTAGTGACTTCGCATCACCACTCTAGGACCAATTCACCCTTGAGACATAAGAATGTTCTCACAGATAACCCCATTCCTTATTTGAGAAGAAAATAAAAATAGTAAGTCAGAAAGGGCCTTAGTTAAAGAGGACCTTTAAGCATGGGTAACATGTCTTTCTAGTCCCATACTAGTGCTTGTAGCCTGTTTATTTTATCGAAAGGATGTTCTTTGAATTTCCATCATGGGTTTTCTTCGTATTTTATGTTTTTATGAATTTTTTGGGTGGAAACCACACCATGCAAAGACTTATTCAACTCCCTATTATTGATCAACATGGAATGGTAAGAAATATATGAAAAGACACATGCACTCAAAGAAGTAGAGAGGTACAAAGAGCATTGAATCCCCTTGAAGTCACACCCTTTTCAAACCTTTGAATCTTTCCCAATTTTGGAGACTACCAAGGTCACAACTTCATTAAAGTTTTATTAATGAAAAAGGCACCTCATATATCCAAAACTGAGAAAACCATAGCATTGGTGGATAGGTGGATGATGTGTACTCATTCCCTATTCCATGAAAAAGAAATCTATCTTAGTTATTGACCATCAATATTCAAGAATAGAAATCATACAGTAGCAATCAAAAACATTAGGTACAAACCACCATTACTAAATAGCTATAGCATCACTGTGTCTTATTGGTAATAAAGCATTTCTATTAGAAAACAAGAAAAAATCACATCAAGATAAAGTAAAGTATACAAGAAATTATAAAAATATTTAATAAAAATAAAACATACTAATGATGTTGTAAAACAAAAATTTTGAAAAATAACAAAGTCTAAAACAAAAGTGGTATAAAAATAAATAAAGTGTAAAGCAAAAAAGGTAGAAAAACCTCAATAGCCACTTAATAGATTATCATAGATGGACATCTTCCCCATGACTAAGTTGAAAGGATGAGATTCAAAAGATTGAGCATGGTTGTTGATCCGATGAGGAATTGATTGCATTGGATTGCATGGGCTCATAAAAAGGGTTGACTTGTTGTGTGTTGACCAACATCTTTTTGTTTAGGCTCTTAGGTTTGTAAATTAACATTACTCCAAAATAAAAAGTTTCATAAATGATGTAAGGCCCTTCCCACAATGTCTGGAACTTAGTTTGTTGAGGTATGTGTGTGGGGTTCCAATAGAGAGCCTTGTCACCATGTTGAAGTTTCACTTTTATTATCCTAAGGACATGGCATTGTTTATTAAATGCTTTATGCACTTTATTCAATGATAGGACCACCAATCAATTCTCATTTAGCACGTTCAGGTTGAATAATCTCTCCTTACGTAATAGGATCAAGTCAAGTTCAAGGTTATAAGCTCTTGAAAGTGTGCAAATCTTGGATTAAATTGGAAAAGTTGGTAATTTTCTATACACTAGCTCATAGGGAGAATAGATTATAGGGAGTTTCCATGTTTAGTATTATGTCAAGAGGGCATTATTAATTTTTATGCTCTATTCTCTCCTATGTTTGCTAATTTTTCTTGTTAATATTTTCACTATCTTCCTATTAGTAACATCCACTTGATCATTAGCTTAGGGGTGGTAAGGTGTTGTTAATTTATGCTCAAGCCCCAAGCATTACATGAGCTTGCGAAAGGTAGCACCTATAAAATTAGTACCATTATCAAAAATTAGTGCATGTGGCACTCCAAACCTATTTATGACATTCTTTTGTAAAAACATGTAGTAGTGGAAGATGTATAATTAGTGATGGTTTCTACTTTTGCCTATTTTTTACAATAGTCAATAGTGACTATTATGTATGCTTTTTTATTTAACATGGACATGATGGGACCCATGAAATCTATGCCCCAAATGTCAAAGGGTTCTAAAGGTTGGATCAACTATTGAGGTCCCTCCATTTAAGTGATCATCCCACCATCTCATTGACAACATTCACAAGAGCAGACAAATTGGTGGACATCCCTGAAGATTGTCAACCAATAGTACCCTGCTATTAGGATTTTCATAACCATGCATCTCCTTGTATAGTCATCCCCATAAGGATCCTTATGAGTATCTTGAAGAATTTGTAATTAGTCAACATTAGGAACACACACAAAAATCAAGCCATTGGTGCACACCTTGTAAAGGTGTCCATTAATATCCATGAGGCATTTTTCCTAATGAAGAAACTATTGTTTCTTCTAGTGATCTAACTCTGATGGAATCACTTGGGTGAGAAGATAAGTGAGAATTCCATCATATTATTCTGGTTCAATGGGCACCTATTCATTTATTGCACTAGTAAAGAGTAGATTATCAAGAAATTGATCAGAGAGCAAGCTCTCATCCTCTTTATTATCTCATCATAACTGAGACAAGTGATCAGCAACCACATTCTTAGTCCCCTTTCAATCTACCATTTTGATATAAAAATCCTATAATACACAAGGGCTCATAATTATTTTATTCATTAAAAATAAAATGACACTATGTTTAATGTGCACAAATACCTTATACTCTTGTGGATGTTGACCAACAGTCATTTTTTAGGTGTGAAGAATTGTAGATGGCCATGGAACTAGAAGCAAAAGTTGTATGAATGATATAAGGACTTTTCCATAACATTTGGAATTTAGTACATTATGGCGTATGCATGGGATTCTAATAACGAACCTAATCATCAAGTTGGAATTGAACTCTTCTTATTCAAGCATTAGGATGTTGTTTGGAATGCGCCTTGTGCACCTCATTCATAGTTAAGGCTACTTGTCAATTTTCATCTAGCACATTTAGTATGATGAGATGTTCTTATTATGCTAGATTGAGGTAAAGGTCAAGCTTAGAAGTGGTTGACAGTATATGAAGATCAGCTTGAATTTGAAGTTTAGGTAACTCTATAGACCAAATCATAAGAAGAATGCCCTATAAAAATTTTCCATGTGGATCAATAAGCACATAGAGCATCATTGAGTTTCATGCTCTAGTTCTTGCTATATTTATTAATTATATGTGTTAGTATTTGGGTTATCTCTATATTAGTAACTTTGGATTTAATCGTTAGCTTGGAAATAATAGGGAGTTATGAGTTTCTGTTACACCCCCAAGCATTGCACCAGCTTCCAAAAAGTAGTTCCTATAAAATAAGTTCCATTATCAGAAATAAGTGCTCTCAAAAATCTAAACTTATTTACTATATTTTGTTGGATAGACCATGCTATAGTAGAAGATGAACAATCAATGATGGCTATAGTTTCTGCCTACTTAGTGTAGTAGTCAATAGCTACGATGATGTATGCCTTTTCATTGTACATGAGAGTGATGGATCCCATGAAGTCAATGCCCTAGATGGTTCTAGTTGTTGGATATACTACTGAGGTCCTTCCATTTGGGCTATCATTCCTTTGTCTCATTGGTAGCATTCACATGAATGAGAAAAATGGTTAGTGTTTTTGAATATTGTTGGAAAAAAATACTTTACATGATGGTTTTCATGGTCATCCTTTCTCCTAATAATGTTCCATGTAAGGACATTCATGAGCATCTTGGAGGATTCACAACTGATTAGCATCAGGTATGTACAATCACACCAAGCCATTGCACAAACCTTGTAAAGGTTATCTTGAATTTCTATGCAATATTTGGCTTGGTGAAGAAATTTTTATTTCTTCTTGTTATCCCATTCCTATGGAGTTTCTTGAGTGAGAAGATAAAAGAGAAAATCATCGTACCACTTGGTACCTGTACAAGTTTGAAGATCATGAGACTTAGTAAAGAGGAATTCATATGGAAATTGATTAGATAAAGATTCCTCATCCTCTTTTCCATCCCATTGCAACCAAGAAAAGTGATTGGCAATAACATTTTCAATTCCATTTTTTTCCATCATTATTAGATTGAATTATTACAAAATTACTAGCCACCATATGACATGGGGGCTCACTATTGGCTTGTTCATGAAGAACCAAATAGCACTATAATCCATGTGTACAAAGATTTTGTATCCAAGAACATAGTGCCTAAAGTTTTCCAAAGAGTACATCATCTCCATGAGCTCCTTCTCAGTGGTGGTGTAATTTAGTTGCACACCAATAATGTTTCTACTCATACAATGGATATAGTATGGACATGTCTCATCATTTAATTATATGAGCACTACATCCAATGCATAATTGGATGCATTTTTCATGATGTGGAAAGGTTTGGACCAATCTAGAGCACATAGAATAGGATTTCCTATGAGCTTTTTATTTAATTTCTAGAATACATGCTCGCATTCCTTAGTCTAGTCAAAGGATACATCCTTCTTGGTTAACTCCACTAGTGGATTTGTGATTTTAGGGAAGTTCTCAATGAAGCATTGATAACAACTATTATATTTAAGAAATGACCTCACATCTTTTACTATTTCTAGTTTTTTGATGATTTCTTGGATGGCCCATACTCTCTATAGGTTCACTTTGATCGCTTTTTTTGAGATCCAGTGTTCCAAGACTATGCATTATTGGACCATCAAATTACTCTTCTACTAATGAAGTCATAATTTGATCTCCAGGTAGCGTTTTCGTACTTGCTTGAGATGGTCCAAGGCCTACTCAAAAATAGTACCATAGCTAGTGAAGTCATTGATGAAGACTTCTACACCACCATTGATCTGCTACTAAAATATGCTTAAGCACTAGGCATTGGAAAGTAACAAGGGCATTGTAAAGATTAAAGGACATCTTTTTGTATGCAAATATCTCATAGGGACATGTGAAAGTTGTTGTGTCCTAGTCCTTCAGTGCTATCTGGATTTGGTTATAGCCACTATAAGCATCTAGAAAACTATAGTAGTCATGCCCTTCAATAGTATCTAACACTTGATTCACAAACGGAAATGGGAAATGATCCTTAAAAATGTCCATGTTCAACAGCTTGTAGTCTATATAGATTCTTCATTTATCATATTTCTTTGGTACAATGATAAGTAGGCTAACCCACTCACTATTTGCAATGGGATAAATGAATCTCACCTTAAGTAGTTGTTCAATTTTGTCTCTTAAAACTTGCTTAAGGTTAGGATTCAACCTCCTTTGAAGTTAGATTTTTGTTTTGATGGAGGAGATTGTGTAGATACAATGTTGGCATATCCTTGGATCTATTCTTGTTAGTTCATGATATGAATAGGCAATAAATGTTGGCCATTTATTAATCATTTTCAGCCACTTCTTCTTTTATGCTTGAGAAAGATAGACATTTATGATCACCAGCTTACTATTCTCAAGATAAGCATATTCTAGATTAGTCAGTAAGACTTTGAGTGCAAGGAGCTCTTGCTTGAATAGGTCTTGGATCTTCAACTGTCCCCAATCCATCTTAGTCTGCGCATGAGCGAGTTGGCTATGGATATGATCTATTTCATCCATGTATTTGATATAAACACTTATGAGGCTTTTTTGTTGGTTCCATGCATATTTTTGAGTCTACTATACTATTTGTTGTCAGCCATTGGAAACCTTCTTATTTCATTCATGTTGCATATAGGCACTTTTGAATGGTAGACACCTTGACACACTTATTTCATGCTTTTATGGATGTACTTTGTATGGCACAAACTGTTTGCACCTAATGGTACCCTATGTCATTCTATGCATTTCCTGAAACTTACTTCTTCTCTATTTTACCAAATTCATTTTCCTTGAAGATTTCAGAGGAAAGGTCTTAAATCCTCATCTTGGCATCAATTGTGTTAAGCTAAGTCTTTCCCATGATAATATAAAAGTCCCAATTGCAATTATCAAAGTGGATCACTAGGAAATATGTAAGAAAAGACCATTCATAGATGATAGTCACAATGTCCTCTACTAATCACAAGGTAACAGTGATGGGTTAATCAACAAGCTTTAGTTTAATGTTGCATTTTTTAATGAAGGTAGGCTCTAGGTCTTGTACATTTCTTGAGACATTAAATTTACTCTAAAACTTGAGTTTACTAGATCCTTGCATTGATCATTCTTGGCAATATGCAAATAGGTAAGGGGACTCCCAAGATCAAATTATGTTCTAGGAAGGTGGCCAACTTTGATCTAATTAGTAACCACATGGGTCAACATGACAGTATGCACATTGGAGGACATTTAGTTTGAAGGAGGCTTGAGCATGATTTTAGAAGAAGTGGATGCAAGGTTAGCATCCATGGGTATCTATGAAGGTTTTTATGAAATTTTGGTTCTAAATAAATCCATTTTTTAAGGTTTAAGTTTGGCTATCTAGCTATAAGTTAACAGCCCTCATGACATTTGTTTCCTACATATGCAATAGAATTTCCCTTACATAGGTGGAGCAAGTAGCATAGAAGCAGTATTTAATGGTGTAGAGTTTAATGATGGATAAGGAGATAAGTAGAGGGGGAATTATGTCGTAGACTATCAGTTTAATGATATTCTAGAGGGTAGTAGTAATAATTGGAAGGATTGTGGCTTGTAGAGCCATGAGGAGATACAAACTATTAGATATAATATCCATAGGGATCTAGCTACTAATAAGGATACTATTTTCTGGATGATGTCATCCCCAATGACTATGGATTTTTCCATTACTGATATTATTGCAAAGGTTGAGATGGTAATCCACTTGGATAGTCCTATGTTTGGTAAAACTACTACCTAGGATTACCTTGAGGATAAGGCAATATTCTGGGTGGCTGCCTCATTAAAAATTTTGGATTCAAGGCATACATCCTATATTCTTGTACATGTAATATCATAGAAAAATATCCCTTGGGATGTTTGTATTCACAAATATCATATCCATCATCATCAATTTTAGAATCTACAACCACATGAATCATGGTACCCTTACCTTTTTGTTATGGATACCCCTTGTCTGTATCTTTCCTTCTCCTTATATCTTGTTCACTACTTCCCTACTCTACTTTCTCCTCTACTATTTTTAAAGTAGTTAATATTCACATACTTTATCCACTTTGGTTGATATTTCGAAGACAAATTTTTGTATCAATAAGGTCTTTCTTTGTACCACTTCATCTAGTGGTGCATCCTTTGTATCATAGAAACGTATCTTCCTCTTATGAATGGAGAATTTCCATGGTATTTCTTTGCATTCTTTTGGTTCTTCAACTCGCCTTCTTCTATGGCCACTTGTTCTTTTAACCTTTGGATATGATGAGCTCTCATCTCAAAATGTCTTCCTTGGGCATAAATCCCAAGAGTTTTTCTTATTTTTTTAATGACCATTTATGATATGGTGAAGTTTTTTCCTTTGAAATAATACATGGCCTAAACATTAGTGAATTAGAAAGTAATACCTACCTAGGGTTGCATCCAAAGAATCATGCTTCCCTTACTTTCATCCTTGAATATGCTCTCTCAAGTTGAATACTTGGGAGTACATTTAGTATTTTTCATTGAATAATTCTAACATTGTACTCCATTGGTGGATGGATTCAATTTCCAAGGACCAATACCAAATTTTTTCTCCTTTTATGACTATTTTTCGGAACAATTTCAACTTTTTCTAGTGATCTTCAATGTTTTGTAAGGAATAGGCATCATGGAAAGATTGTAGATGATGCTGTGGATTTGAATTATATTCCTATTTGAACTTGGGATTATTATTTATATCTATTAATTTAATTCTACTATCATTTTGATGGGTATTACAAACTCTAATTGCTTCTAAAACATTCAACATGTTTCTTGTGGCTAGCAATAGTTCATCATCATCATCATGTTCACAATGAATTCTACAATGACCATGCCTCCTATGTTGAGTTCTATTATGCCCTCTTTCTCTGTAATGTTCTTCATCCTCTCTTTTTTGGCTCTCATCTTAGTTCCTATAATCATAATGGGATCTCCTATCATATCCATCTCATTCCTAAATACCATTGTCTTTTCCTTTGTTATAGTTCCTCCTATCAAATTTTGATGAGGATGAGGAGGATGAAGATGTAGAACTAGCAGAATAGTGCCTTGTATTTCTTCTTTCTTGATCCATGTTCTGATCCTTCTTTCTATCTTTTTCCTTCTCCTTTTGCTTAGATGAATGACTAGGGAATTTATCTTATAAGGTTCATTGGGCTTTGGACCATATGTTTCCATGATCAAGGTTATCCAACATTGATTGCAACCATTAGTGAATGGTATCCTTCTCAAAGAAAGGAGGAGAATCTATATATTAAGAATCGCTAAAAAAGAAATCTTTTTTCTCTTTACGCAACTATAGAAATGATAATGTCATGACTCATTTATCTTTGGAGGTCTCATATTAGGCCTCCATGCATTTGTCTTTTTGAAGCTTTACTTTTGTAGGTTGTTCATCCTTAGAGACTTGCTTTGTACTTTCATACTCAAGCTCAACTATTTCTATATCCAACCTCATGAGTTAGGTCATGGGCATGGTAGGAATAGATCAATTGGGAGGTAACACAATGATATTGTCCATATCTCTCCATCATAGTTATTCATCTTGATGAAGGATGAAGGTGAACTCAAAATAATAGGGATCTAGATGGGTGTAAATGACCTTCAGCTATTAAGGCTTTTCACCAATGGTTTTTGGTGTCCTCTCCTATTGCCTATTATTTTTGTCATCACATGGTGGGGATTCTTTTCTATGAGTAGAATCCATTTTAAGAATAGATGTAAGTGTGCCTCAAGATATTATTATTATTATTATTATAAGAGGTATTCTGTTATGTTCTCCTCACAACACTTGTGTATGAATTTACTAGTTAATAATGTTTCACCCAATTAGCTAAATTAAGTCCTTGAAAATGGCATAAATGATAAGTGACAAGTATCCCCTAAACCCAATCATACAACTTACAAGCATTCACTAGCAATTTGACTGAATTTCATAGACTTAGTTACCCATGAGGTTGATATTCCTAAATAGTGAATCATGTAGTTGTAAGGTCATTGTCTTCTTAACTCACACTTGTGTTTTATCTGTATGTATGGTTAAGTGTGGTTAAGACATATGATGTATATTTTTGTAATTTATTTTTGATATATTTTCTCCTAATGACTAGATGATTGAATAAATATTTAATGAGTAATTATCTAATTAATCAACCAATCTATCAATTAATTATCCTAACATAGAGTAACTATTCCCACTTACCATACACATCCTAAACTAGTGACTAGAATATTGTTGTTGTTGAGCATCTTGTTAAGCATGTATGTAATGAATAGAGTTAGTTTTTATCTTTTTTCTTTACTGCTTCTCTACTTAGTAGAGAATATGTAGCTTTATTCTTGTACTTTTGGTCTTTTCTTTCTTGCCACTTTCTAATCTTTCTTAAATACACAAGATCTTTTCATAAACTTAGAAATTTCTCTTTTTTTTTCATTTTTTTCTTTTTGAAAAGGTAAATCTTGATATTATTCATGTTCTTGATTTCATATTTTTCTAGCTACATCCTGCTTCTTAGTAAGATATAATTACATAATCTAGTGTAGATTCTTTTAGAAAATGATCTCAAATGTTGGATTTAGTGGATCACTATATGAATCTACCCATAGGTCTTTGATGTGTCCACCATTGAACCCTCATAGACTCACTTGACATATGAGAAATTCCATGGATGCTTCTTTGAGTCAACCACTTCTCAAATTATTGATAGAACATCATAATTTTCACAATAAGAATTGGATCCCTCTCATTTGCAAATTGGATTTTCACCAAATTCTTAATGTGAGTGTTTTCTTAAACCCTATACTTATTTAGCTTTACCAAGAAGATCCAAGTCTCTAGAATATTATCTTACATGTGATTAGTTGTTGAAGAAATCATTAAAAGCTTCATGTTCTTTTTGTCAGAAAAACTTATACTCCACAATGACTTGCACATTTGTGGTTTTCCTTTTTTATTTGCTAGAACATAATAATCCTATTTTTTTGATAAGTTGGGGTCCTCCTATTCTATTAATTCTTAATGTCTACTACTCATTCTTCACTTTGTAGCATTTCATGGTTATAAAACATACAAATGAGGGATGAAACTCTTCAAAAATATTTTATGACATTGTAATGAATAGAGTCAATTTTTAACTTTTTACTTTACCATTTCTTTGCTTAGTGTAGAATTTGTAGCTTTGTTCATGCTCTTCTAGTTTTTCATTTCTTGTCACTTTCTAATATTTATTAAGTGAATAAACAAAATAAAGACATTCTTCAACGGGTATTAGTCATGAAAGAGAAGATTGAGGAAGTAAAAGGAGACTAGTGTTATTTCAAAGAATAATGCACAAATTTTGCTAAAATTAATAGAACTTGCAACAAAGGTGGAGGAACATAAAAATGAATCTAAACTTGAAATCAATAAAAAGAAAATATTTGAAATTATAGAAGCTTTGAAACAACAAGATAAAAATAAAGTTATAAATTTTGATTTTGTAGGAACCCCAAATAGAGAGGATGAAATAGGTGATACTTTATTTAAGAAACTTGAAAAATTTATAGATGACATGCATAAAAAGTTTTCACAAATTCATAGAGCTTTTAGGTTCTAGGTGAATGGCATGAAAAGCCTCCACATGTAATTGTTAAGTTTCATGATTTAGAAGACAGAGTGCATGTTTGAAAACATCAAAGCTACATGAAGAAAACTGAAAATGGGAAAAATATTTTGATAAATGAGGATCATATGTAAAAGGAACTTGCAAAAAGGGTTGAATAATGGAAATAGGTTAATGTAGCTCATGAATAGGGTTTGGTTGTATACATAAATGCTAGCAATATGGTAATCATTACAAATAACTGGCTTCAAAACTTATACAAAAAATGTGTAGATTCTTTAAGGTGTGGATTTCTTAATATTGATCGTGGAATTGCAAATAAAGTTATTTCTTTGACTAGTATTAGCTTCTTTGATAGCTTTGAAATTTTTGATTTTGTAAAAATTAGGAAGATGTTGGTTTTATATATTTTGTAGTTTCTAGATTTATTAAATTTGTTGCAATAAATGTAAGAATAGGATGCAGAGGAAAACCTTCTAGGGACATTGCAGTATTAGTGAGAAAATATCTTGAAAATATTATGCTTTGATAAAAAATTGATGATTATAAATAATATGTTTGGCTAAAAATCTTATGTCAACATGGTTGTGCCCTTCTTGTTGTATCCTATTTTTGTTATTTTTCTCCTAGAGATGCTACATTATATAATTCTATAGAGCTATCTCATGATCATCCTTTTTAGTCTTAGGTAGATATATTGTAGAATTTGTGATAAAAGAATCAATATTTTTTTGTGAAGATTTTAATGAAAGTATAGGTTTAGAGCAAGAAAAAAAATTCAATGATAACATACTATTTCTAGTTTAAATATTGTTGAGAATCACAATTGCACCTGATATTTTGTAGATGGTACAATTAATAAGATAGGTCAACAAATATTAGAATGAAAAAAACTTTTTGATCTTCTAATTTCCAATGGACTTGCTAGATGTTCTTAATCTTCATCATTTACTTTTACAAGACCTCAAGTAACTCTTGCATTGATTTTCTTTTATTTTCTTATGAATATGTTGTCAAAAGTTGGAGAAGACTTAGTGGATTCTTTCAATAATCATGTTGAGTTTTTATTGTAAATTCCAATCATTTCATTGATAAAAAAAATGATAATAGAAAAAATGTTAGTATACATTCACCCCAGTAGTCATGGAAAATATATGAATGCAACACATAATAATGAGCTTTTGAAAGATAACATAAAGAGCTTGAATAAAGTTTGCTTACAATAGCTAGAAAAGTTGTGAGTTCATAACAAGAAGGTGTTTAGAAGACTTGGTTTTATGAGGGTTGCATGTAGGCTAGAAAAAAATATTAAGAATGAAAATAAGATCCATAGACAAAGTTTTGTGCAGGCATATAAATGCTTAATTAGAACTAAGTGAAGAAAATTTATTAGGACACAATAGGAACATTTTTCTTACATAATTAAAAAGGAACCTAGATAATTTTGATAATTTTTTCATCATAAAACCTTTTCATCATTTAATTTTTATTCTCAAGTTATTTACTTATTTTACAATAAACTATTTATAGGGCAAGATGATATGCCTACTACTATTGTACAATAAACACCTCTCCAATTTACTCTTGAGGAATTCATAGAGGGTATTAAAAAGCTAACATCTAGCAAAGCTATCAATTCAAATAGTTTATATGAAGAATGATTATAATGGCCATGATATGCTATTCATAGAGCAATTCAGCAATGGAACAAAGATGAAATCAATATTGAAAAATTAGTGCAGCTATATTATTATATAAAAAGGAGATAAATATAGTTTGAATTATTATCGAATGATCATTGTGAGTAATATTTTTGCTAGGTTACTAGGCACTCTAATAGTAAAGAGAATCAATCCTTGGGCTGAAGGTAACTAGGTCAGGGCAAGATGTCAAGTAGGTTTCAAATAAAATCACTCTACTATTGATCATTTAGTTATTCCTGTATATTGCATGAAATTTTCGAAAATGCCTAATAAAAAAGTTTCTATTTATTTTATTAATTTTTCAAAAGCATATGATTTAGTAATTAGTACAAAATTATGGTTACACTTGCATAAAATTAGCCTTCCTTTAGACTTAAAAAGAACAACTTAAATATTGTATGAAGAAGTGAGTATTGAAATTATAGATAACAATAATGAGAAAAAAATTCAGTTCCAGAGAAATATTAGAGTTAAGCAAGATTGTCCACTTTTTGTAAATCTGTTAGATATATTTATTGATGAAATGCATGAATGGTTGTGGAATAGGAAAAATAGTTATGTTATCAAAATTGGATTCCAAGTAGTGAATCTTCTTTTATATGGAGATGATGTTCCATTCATTTCTACTATTATAGAAGGTATGAAAAATATGATGCAAATTTTAGAATATTGTTGTTGTTCATCTAGATTTTAAATAAATGTAGATAAAACTAAATTGAAAATATAGGGTAAAAGAAATAATTTTTATAACTTCTATTTTAAAGGTACTTATGTGTATATAGTAGATTCTTTTAAATATTTGGGTCTCATTTATATGAACAATTACATATGGAAGAAATGCATCAAAGAACAAATAATAAGATCTTTCAAAAATAAGTGCAAGGAATTAGGTGTTTGAGCTTGAAAGGTTAGAAAACAAATTTTGTAGACTATCATCTTTCCTAATATATTGTATGGATGTGCTATTTGGGAACTTGGATTTAATGCTAAAATTTGGAATATATTGAAAAAGTACAAAAAAATTTTCTTCTTAATCAGTTAAATGTGAAGTTGCAAATACCTTACTTAATAATATTATGTAAATATGATTTATCACCTTTAGAAGATAGTAGAAGCTTTGTGCCAATTCATTACATACACTCATAGCTTGCATAACTCAAGGAAAGAAAAATTATCCAAACCAATTCTTGAGGATTCACAAGACTATGATTGGTATTTTCAAGGGATGCAATGTTTGAAAAAATTGGAATATCTCTCTGGAGGATGTGTAGAAAAATCCTAAGCATATTTACCAATTAATTAATCAATGGTTTTAACTTAGATGTGAAGTTATGTGGATGTAAAGAAAGAATTTTATTTACACTAAATTAGATCTCATAAACTAGATGTATAAGCTCAATATCTCTCAACTGTTATTCCCATCAAGTATCAGAATGCTATCAACAAGGATTGCTTAAGTTTTCATCATCTTAGAATTGAAAGATGAAGATGGATTCAACTCCTTTGAGAAGATCATATGAGTAGGTTTTGAATATCAGGAGACCTTGAAGATGAGTTATATGTATTTCTATCTTGTTCTATGACTAAAAATATGAGACAACATTATCATGTTATAATAAAAAACCTATATGATTTATTTTCAATGCTCCCATTGGCTATTGGTTGATTTGTAGAGTCTATCTTTATTTTTCATGAAAATGTAATATCTGTTCAATAGATTCTATGGGTCTTCAAATGTAATAAAGTTTTGTCTTATTTCATTTCACTATTATTTCATTAATACGTTTATCCCATCTATAATATTTACATACTGAAGGTCTAAGTATTGAAAATAGTCCATAGTTTTTACATTCTCATCATGAAATTTCAAATTATATGGTGTCTTTCTTGTGTTACTTATAATCATTCTATTTATTTCTTTATTAACTTTCAATTCAAAAGAAATGAAAAATTATTCTAAAATTTATAGTATATTAGAGAGGCCTTTCATAAAAGTAAATATTAAACCAACATCTACATAAATAAGTAGGGTCACTACATAAGAATTTATTTTTACAATATGTCTATTTTGTCCATCATACATCTAATCATGCAACTCATGAATGAAAAGATCAAAGTGAGTGAGAAATAGAGGAGAGCTTTATTCCACTCCAATTTTACTATAAAATTTGAAATTATGCTTTGAGTCACTATTTATAAGGTAAATGATAAGTTTTTTATACAACTTTTTAGTCAATACTGAATTCTAGAAAAAGGTCTATAATTTTTAGCAATAGCCGTAACTATTTCTAACACACAAAATCAAAAGTTTTTTTTGTAAAATCAATAAAGCAAATGAATAATTTTTTGTAAGGATCCTTTGTAAATAATGAATTAACGTAACTCAAACTTATCTTGGTTACATGAAGGGTTTTCCTTACATCAACTAGTGAGTAGTTTTTGTAAGCCATGTCATTCTTAGCTATAATCTAAGCTCTCTCTTGTAGGCTCCCACCATGAGAAGGAAGAATACCTTTCAATAACTAAATAAAATACAAATGCACTAGTCTATCCTTTGGGCATATAGGACATCCAACTAGATAAAATTGACATACCATCAAATGGGAAGCACATGTTAGAGTATACTCCTAAGTCAAAGTACAATCATTGATTTTTTTAATTTAATCTATTAGTAGTTACAAACAATTATGATGATTCAGTAAAGAGTTGTAGCTCCTTATGAAGGATAAAAGAACACAAGTCCCTACTTCATAACATGTGGAATAATAAGGAACAATAATAAAGACTATAAACAAGAGGAGTGATGAAGGACAAAGACAAGAACATGAGAAAACCACTAAGATAAAGAAGTCCCATTGAAAAAACAACCATAATAATGTTCATAATACAAATGGGATACAAACCATAATAATTCATAAAATTATGAAAGAGTGAACATGAGCATGGAATAATGCTTGGAGATGTTACGAAGCATAAGATTTGCAATGAGCACTTGAGTACTAAAAAGCCAAAAGGTTAATAAGTTACATGTAAATAAAAGAAGTGAAGAAAGATGTAATTTCCTAAATAGGAAGAGTAGATTCAAGGTACACTATTTGTAATCTAGTCTAGTTCCTAAAAGGGAAGAGAAGACTATTTAGAAGGTTACAATGGTGAGAAAAAAAAACAAACAGGAAGACTTATAAAGAAGTATTTTGTAAAGTCCAATGATGCTAAGTCAAAAGAATCTTAGCAAAGTCTAAGTTCAAAAGTTTTTGATACATTGAGTTGCAAACAATAATCATAAGTATATTATAACCTTATGATGGAGAGGTGAATATGAACAATTAGAAGATGCATTACTAGGAAGAATAACATTACTCGATCAAAGGAACTTTCTTAGAAAGGCAAACCTAGAGATATAGTAATCCCAAAGATGATGTTACAAATTACCAGAACAAGGAACAAGTATTAAGTGATGTAATTAGTACAACATAACTCTATTCATTATAAGAGGATTCATAACCAACCAACTCAATAAGACTTATAATACTCAAAACTACCAAGAATTATGAAGATTAGCTATCATTACAAAGAGATATTTGATCTTATAGTTTCATAATATTACTATTACTATCAGTTATAAGAAGTAGATTTCCTTGTAAAAGATCTTGAGGAATCAAAAAACTCCAATATGATAGTTACAGTTATTCAAGAAGACATATACCAAATTCTAATAGCTAAGCACTCAAATCATTACATCTTGCACTCAAATCATTACACCTTTCATGTAGATTAGAACTTACTTTACAATGGATTTTTTTTGCCTTAGGAACATTCTAATTATAAGTACCATCAACTATGATGTAGTAATTCATGCGATACAATTAAATGATTTGTTCCTATTTACAGATATAGGAATTTATTGTACTATGATAGACATCTTGAGTGAGGGAAGCTCTTAGCCCTAGGAAGGAGATATTTTGATGCATTCCCTTCTAAAAAATTAACTTTTGACTATATGATTACCTAGACATGCATTAGACAATAAAGTAATGTAATGGCCAAGCATCTGGAACTAAGTTTTCCACTCCATTTATAGTAAGTAAATAAAAAATCAAAATTGAGACCAAAATAGGTAACACCCTAAAAAAAGATAACTAAGGAAGGATCAATGTATCCACTAATGAATGATGAAAAGGTACCTTAGTTGATCACATCCCATTTCTTGTCATATGATCTAACCCATGGCCATCTTGCAGATATGTATACAAATATTTATTAACTGTTATTTGAATATGTGTTTTTCATTATTTATGTACAAGTAAGGTTACATCATTCATTCTAAAAGGATGATCATTGTCAGATTTACATTTGCATACTTTAAAGGTTTCATCATTTCCTTGGATAATACAATGCTTCTTCCCCATCATTGAAGATGACATATTCCTTAGAGCCATTGTACTTATCATAAAAACATTGGCTACTATCATTAAAGCACACATTGTTGAGATTTTTTAGTCTATTGAAATTGTACAATTTAATATTTTCAACTGTTATGACCATAGATTCTACTTGGCCAAGGTCACTACTACTGGTGAACCAATGCTTGTTGAAAAAGGCAATTGAACACAACATAAAAAAGTCTATTAGAGTATGGTGAGGTGACCCAAGTTCTATTTCTAGATTTTTGTAGTGACATTGTACTAGAATTTTATTTTTGGTTTTTATCATTACATTGTGCTAGAATTCTATTTTTGGTTTCTACCATTACATTGTACTAGAATTCTATTTATGGGTTTTGCTGTTACATTGTACTAGAAGTTGAAGGGTCAGAATCCCCTTTATATAGTCCCTTTTTCTCTTCTCTTTTGTATACTTAGAAATCTTTGATCTAATGAATTAATTCCTACTTCTGTCCATGGTTTTCATCCCATTTTTGGATTTTAACATAAATTCTATGTGTGTTTCTATTTTGATTTCTATTTGTCTATCATGTTTTTCGTAATTTTGTTATCCTACAATTTGGTATTCAAGCCATGTTTGATTTTTTTTTTCAGCAATGGAAACTACAAAATATGATATTCGACTTTTGGATTGCAACATAAGATTTTCATTATGGTAGGTCCAAATGTGGGTTGTTCTTGCACAGATGGACTTGGATGATGCACTGTTGGCATTTGACATGATGGCCTCATCTTGGACATTAGGAGAAAAAAAACATAGGGATTGAAAGTCCCTATCTCAAATTCCTCTTCATCTATAAAATCAAAATCAATAGGATGTTCTAAGGGAAAATATCCCCATTGTGTTATGGTTAAAATTGAAGTAGTTGTGTTTGATGAAAAGCCTAACTAGCAAGTTGCACTTGGAATAATGATTGTATTCTCATTGTATGAAAAAAGGTAAAGCTATTGAAGATCACTTAACTATTTTTAAAGAAATTTTCTTTGATCTAGAGAATATGAAGGTTAAGTATGATGAAGAAGATTTAGAGTTGATCCTATTATGTTTGTTTCCTTCTTCATATATAGCTTTCATGGATACTATAAAGTATAGTCATGATTCTCTCACTCTAGATGAAGTTTATGATGTTTTTTTCTCTAAAGAGAAAATGAAACATCTTGTGGTTGGATCAAAGTCTTAGGTAGAGGACCTTGTAGTTAGATAAAGGACATGGAAAAAGAATTCTAGTGGTGCTCAGAATGATAGATCAAAATCTAAACATAGAAACAAAACCTATAATTACTGCAAGAAGAAGGAACACATCAAATCTGAATGCTACAAGTTACAAAATAAGAAAACCAAACTAAGTGCAAATTAGAAGGAAAAACAATCTAAAAATTTTAGTGAAGCTAGTGTTGCAAAAGATGCACATAGTGAAGGGGAACTCCTAATTGTTTTTTATGGTTGCTCCAAACCTTCTGTGGATTGGATTTTTAATTCAACAAGCATATTTCATATGTGTTCTAATCAAGACTAGTTCTCAACATATTAAACAATGTCTAAGGGTGTTATTACAATGGGAAATAATTCCTTTGATAAGATAGCTAATTTTGGAGCAGTTAGAATTCAAATGTTTGATGGAGCTATCAAGACACTTGATGATGNCCTAGTGTGCCTTCTTTTCTTTTTAACATCCATTTGCAATGAATAACTTTCTTACTCTTAGATAATTTCACCAAGTTTCATATGTCATTCTTATGAAGTGATTCTATCTCCTCCTACATGTAAATCATCCAACTCCCAAAGCTATGACAACTAACTATCTCTGAATAGGTGGAAGGTTCTTCACTAAAAATAATAAGTTTAGCTACATTCAAAGCATAAGCTACTAGGTCAAATTTAGTATATCTCTAAGGAGGCTTAATATCTCTTCCATGTCCATATTTAGCATTAGAATACTATGGGGCAAATGGTGGTAAAGATGAAATAGTACCACCTTGCACCTCTGAGCTAGGGAGAGATGTAAACTCTAGTGTAGATTCTAACCCAAACTTAAAATCCACCTGTTTGTTTGAATTTTGTTGATTTGAATCACAAAAATATCTAGAAATAAAGTTATGAATCATGGAAATTTCATCAAAAATAACATTTCTACTAATTATGTTTAGCAGTTCCTGGACACCATAGCTTATATCCTTTAACACCAAACTTGTAACCAAGAAAGATAGATTTCCTAGATCTAGGTTTGAGCTTTCCATTATCAACATGAGCATATGTAAAACATCCAAATATCTTCAAATCTAAATAATTAAAAGGGGCACCAAACCATAACTCTTTTGGAGTCCTCTTATCAATAGTAGTTGAGGGAGAGCAATTAACAAGAAAACAAGCTGTAGTAGCAACTTTAGCCTNCCCCTATTAATTATTTAGATTTGAAGATATTTGGATGTTTTACATATGCTCATGTTGATAATGGAAAGCTCAAACCTAGATCTAGGAAATCTATCTTTCTTGGTTACAAGTTTGGTGTTAAAGGATATAAGCTATGGTGTCCAGGAACTGCTAAACATAATTAGTAGAAATGTTATTTTTGATGAAATTTCCATGATTCATAACTTTATTTCTAGATATTTTTGTGATTCAAATCAACAAAATTCAAACAAACAGGTGGATTTTAAGTTTGGGTTAGAATCTACACTAGAGTTTACATCTCTCCCTAGCTCAGAGGTGCAAGGTGGTACTATTTCATCTTTACCACCATTTGCCCCATAGTATTCTAATGCTAAATATGGACATGGAAGAGATATTAAGCCTCCTTAGAGATATACTAAATTTGACCTAGTAGCTTATGCTTTGAATGTAGCTAAACTTATTATTTTTAGTGAAGAACCTTCCACCTATTCAGAGATAGTTAGTTGTCATAGCTTTGGGAGTTGGATGATTTACATGTAGGAGGAGATAGAATCACTTCATAAGAATGACATATGAAACTTGGTGAAATTATCTAAGAGTAAGAAAGTTATTCATTGCAAATGGATGTTAAAAAGAAAAGAAGGCACACTAGGATTTGAAGAAGCAAGGTATAAGGTGAGGTTAGTTGTAAAAGATTACAGTTAGGTTCTAAGTGTTGACTTCATAGATGTGTTCTCTCCAGTTGTAAAGCATAGGTCATTTCAAGTTTTTCTTAGTATTGTGGCCATGCATAATTTTGAGCTTGAATAATTGGATGTGAAGATGGATTTTTTGCATGTAGAACTTGAGGATAACATCTACATGCAATAGCTAGATGGTTTTATAGTTTTAAGAAAACAAGACCATGTGTGCTTATTGAAAAAGTCTCTTTATGGCTTGAAATAGTCACCCAAATAATGCTATAAGAAGTTTGACTCTTTTATGATAATCCATGATTTACAAAGAAGAAGTTATGATAGTTGTGCTTATTTTAAGAAGATCAATGATGGATCACTTGTATACCTACTCTTATATGTTGATGACATGTTGATAGCATCCAAGGATAAAGGGAAGATAAGAAAGGTTAAGGCCTAACTTAGTAAGAAATTTGAGATGAAAGAATTAGGGGTAGTAAAGAAGATACTAGGCATGTAGATTCTAAGAGATATAAAGGTAGGTAAATTGTGCCTAAGTTAGAAAGGCTAAGTTAAGAAAGTTCTTTAAAGATTCAATATGCAAAATGCCAAACTTGTTAGTATTCCATTAACTATACATTTTATACTTTCATCTACTTTATCTCTAAAATTATATGATGAGGTTGATTATATGTCATGAATTCCATACTCTAGTGTAGTGGGTTCCCTAATGTATGCTATGGTTTGTACTCATCCAACTTTATCACATGCAGTTGGTCCAGTTAGTAAATACATGGCTAATCTAGGTAAAGAGCATTGGAAAGTACTATAGTGGATTTTCAGATACTTACATGGATCTACTGATGTTTGTTTGCATTTTGGAAGGACTAGAAATAGAGTGATTGGCTATGTTGATTCTAATTTTTATGGAGATCTTGATAAGAGAAGATCATTTATAGGGTATGTTTTGACCATTAGTGGTTCTGCTATTAGTTGCAAAGCTACCCTACATACTACAATTACATTGTCTACTACTGAGGCTAAGTATATGGCTATTACTGAGGCCTTTAAAGAAGCCATTTGGTTGAAGGGACTACTTGGTGAACTTAGTGAAGATTTGCAAATTATGATAGTTTATTGCAATAGTCAAAGTACTATTTTCCTAACAAAATATCAAATTTTTCATGAAAGAAAAAAGCACATTGATGTGTGGTATTGTTTGTGCATGATATCATTGCTTGTGGTGATATTATTATGAGCAAAGCTACTACTCATGATAACCCTTCTGATATGATGGCCAAGTCACTTCCTATTGCCAAGTTTGAGCATTGCTTGGACTTGGTTGGTGTTTCCTATTGAGTTATTTTTTCTATTATTTTTGTGGAAGAGGTAGAGACCTTTTGTTGAAGATTGGAGATCTATTCCTTCTAAGAAAATTTGCATCAAGGTGGAGATTGTTAGAGTATGATGAGGTTACCTAAATTCTATTTCTAGTTTTATACCATTACATTGTACCATAATTCTATTTATGGTTTATACTATTACATTATACCATAATTATATTTTTGGTTTCTAACATTACATTGCACAAGAATTCTATTTCAAGTTTCTGCCATTACATTATACTAGAAGTTGAATGGTTAGACTGTCATTTATCTGGTCCCTTTTTCTCTCCCCATTTGTACATTCAAAAATCTCTGACCCAACGAATTAACTCTCTACCTTTGCCCATGGTTTTCATCCCAATTTGGGGTTTCCACATAAATTCTGTGTGTGTTGCTATTTTTATTTCTATTTTCCTATCATGCTTTTCTTAATTTATTTATTCTACATAATCTACCTCAAACCTCTATGGGAGATGAGTCACATTCAATTGCACGTTCAATTGGCAAAAATAAGCACTACACAATAGAAATCATTGTCATTAGCAAAGCAAAATACTGTTGCAAAATCTATGTTAAAATAGATAATCTATGTTCATCTTTTAGTACAATTTGATTTTGGATATACAAGGTGTGAGTGTTATAATGTAATAGAGTCTAGTTTCTTTTGGAATTTTAATCCAACTAAGCTTGTAGAGACAATTTGTAGAGGCATATTTAAGGCTCTACAAAGAAAAGCTCATTTGGCTTTTCCACATTAGCTCAAATAGAAAAAGGGTAAGTAAAATTAGCTCATAGAATTGATTTTCCACTCTATAAAGGCTTGCTCTACCACATGAACATGATAAGAAGTGTAAGAAAAAATCTACTTGTAGAACTACTTTTTACTCTAGATGGGATCGTTAATTTGGCACTATCACATAAGCTTTTTATTTAAAGGATTTTGTGGAGCCAAGTTTAAACCACTTCAAGGCATGTACGTTCAAATTTCTTAATTTGACTTAGCTCATAGCAAAAACACGTAGAGGTTCTTTTTGATTCTACAAAGACACAATCAACTAGCTTTGACATGACAACAAAGGAAGGAAGAGCAATGTTAAACTAGCTTTACCATGTCACCATTTGGACAAGAAGCTTAATTTAAACATGTGTGCCCTACCACATCAACATCCAAAATCTATATCTAGAACCATTTTCTAGTTTTACTTAACTCATCTAAATAACCATGCCAGGATATCATCTCCTTTAAAGCACACGATGAAGCTTAAAAATAAGAAAAGCTAACTATTCAAGCTATACAAAAAAGACCATGTCATATTTGTGAAATAAATGAATCATTTTAAGCTTATTTTGAAAAGAAAAAAAAGCATGCTAAATATCATTAATATTAAGAGGTATTATTAGTTGAAGCTAAAAGAGCCTTCATTTTCAGAGCTTGTATTTCCACAAGAACAAGAAACTAGTGTCAAGATGAAATGATAGATTTTCTCCTCCTCTACAAAGCTTTAAATGCTCACCTGAAGCTCATACCAAATGTACTAATGTAGGCTTAGGAGCAATGGGTATGGTAGTTTCTCCTTTAGCTACTTCTTAGCAATGGATTGATGATGGCTACAACATTTCTTCCTCTTACACTCCTTTGGCAAAGTAAGAACAATTCAATAAAATAAAGATTATAAATTAAATCTATCTTTCACAACTTGGTGTACTCTAGGTTTTGCCCTTGGTGCTTGAACAAAAATTTTCTCTTCTTCTCTACTTCACTCTTTGTTCTCCTTTAGCAAAAGCTTCATTTCTTTCTTTTCTTAGGGATCTGGAAAACTCTTGAGTCTTTATGCAGGATAAGGCAAGGTATTTCCTCTTCTTCTATACTATAAAGGGTAATTTTTTGTGACTTTAACCTTAGGTTGTGCTTAGTCTAGAATTGTAAAGAAGCCCTGTATATTTCTTTTTATTAATAGAATTACTCTACCCCCTAGAATCTGGGGAGAGTTTGATGATGAATGTAGGCTACCAAATCTAGCAACTAAACCACCTTAAAATCTTGGTGTATTTTTACTCTTTCTACATTTTTTCTTTATTTTCCATTTTAATATTATTTGGGGAATTTTACTTACCTTCACCTAGACTTTGATTAAGTCAATTATTATTGATATACCTTGATTCACCCTCCTCTCAGTGCCTATAGCTGTGTCCAAGAAAAAATAATTGGTATCAAATTACAATCAACACCTCTTGACTCAATAGTTTATATTGAACTATTCCTTTTTCTATACATGGCATAAAAGTAAGAATTCTCCTTTAACAAAGCCCCATGCTCCAATGGATTAGAATATTCTCTGTAGAAGTTTAAGATGATGATATAACTTTTAACTCATGGTGATGATGCCTGAAAGGTAGTTAGTAAAGGAACCAAAAATTCTATAAATGATGCTTGAGATATGAATGCCTTAGTTTTTGTCTTGGGTAGAGCACTGTGTCTAAAGATTATCCTTCTTTTGTTAGTAAAGAAATGTGGAAGGGTCTTCAAGAAATTTACGAAGGAGATGACAAAGTAAAGAAGTCCAAGCTGTTGACCTTAAGAGTGTGGTTTAATGCATTAAAACTGAAAGAGAATAAAAATATTAACAGTTTTTTTAGCATCATAAATGAGAGCATTAGTGAAATTACCATTCTTGGCAAAGCATAGTTAGATGATATAATCTGCTAGAAAATTTTATTTGTCTTATAAAGTAGATTTGAAGAAAGGTCTCTTCCATTAAAGTGGCAAAGAATCTCTTAAGTTTGACAATAACATAGCTCTATAGTTTTCTTTCAACATTCAAAATCAAAAAAGAACTAATTGCTTCAATAAAAAGGAGAAAATTACCTTCAGAGCTGAAGCTGAAAAAATTGAACATAAGAATGAACCTTCAACATCATATTTAGATTCTGATAAAGAGATGGCTAATATTTCCAAAAATCTTAGAAGGCATAAAAAGGTGAAGCTTGGTAAGAATCTATCTAAGTCTTTTTCTTGTTATTATTATGGTGAAATAGGTCATATGATTTTTGTGTATCCAAAGAAGAGGATGGATGAAAAAAATAAAAAATATCATACCACCAAGTTTAAGCTAAAGAATACTTAATATAGTTTTGATAAATTAAAAGCTAAATTAGCTAAGGTTCAAAATAAATTAGATCATTTAGAGAATAGTACAAAAATTGAGAATGATGAGGAAAATCCTTTTACCCATTTTTCTTATACTGATATACTAGCTAATAATACTAATACTGTTACACAAGATTTATTTTCATTTCTAGCTATTATTGAAAATGATGATTTAGATAATGATTTTCAAAGCTTTATTTTTACCAACCCAAATGAATAAGGAATTTCTAGTACTACTGGGACTATAGGTTCAAGAAATAATGAAGATGGACTAGACCAATTAGACAGAACTAAAACTAAATACAAAGAATCTATGGACATTGATCTAGAAGGGATAATAAAGCAATTGGAGATGTTGGTTCAAGCTAATGAATAATTGAATAAATTTTTAAAAGAGAAGAAGCAAGAAATCAAGAGCTATAAGATGAAGCTTGAATTAGCTAAAAAAAAAAGAGTTAAAGCTAAAAGAGAAAGTGCTACTACTAAAAGAGAATATGAAAGGTAATGCTAGATAGATAACATCTAATTTATTCAATAGGTTTACTTGTAGCTCAAAATAGATTAAGGACATTAGTAATAATGGAGAGTGAACTAATGATAAGAGGGTTCATGGATATGGATCTATACTCTCAAAAAAGAAATCCCTAGTAAAAATTCTAGCTCACAAAATGAGTGTCCAACTGCAACCTCCATAGTTATAAAATGTTAGCTTACAAAAAAGTAATTCTTCCTACTACAATAATTCCAATCATTAGGTATGGCTCAAGAATGAAAAATAATTTCTTTTTAGATAATTATTTTAATTTTGAAAAAATAGGACATAAAGCTAGAAATTGTACAACTAGTAATTTTTCTTACAATGGATCTACACTTTTTTCTCATACTACTAAGTCCTTTTCAAGAAATAATAGAATAAAAAAATAATTTTGGAGACCAATTGATGCATGGTAGCTATCCATATGCCAAATCATATGAATCAAAAGCATTCATAGAGAATCTAATCAAATGTCATGGATGGGACTAGTTGTGACATCTAGATTGTTAAGCATTGATTACAACATGTTGCCTTCCCACTTGGACTAGTGGTAGCTTTGAAACATATTTTTTAGTCCAAAGTAAAGCATATGATAACTAATTTTGTTAGGCTCATTTTACTCCTAGTGATATACATAATTGGGAATAAAATTTAATTCTAAGTTTAAGTAATGATGATAGTGTAAACCTACTCTAGCCTAGAGCAATGAAAATCTAGTTTTGGCTTATTGTACACATCTTAGACTCATGTAACCATTACTAGGTTACTAAGCATTATGCTACTGGATGAACCTAGTAATAACACTATAGGGATTACCAAACAATTATACTTCAATGCTCAAAACTAGTCGTACTCATTCTGCTTTACTAATGATTAAGTAAAATATTTGGAAATATAAATGATTAAACTAAGAAAATAGTAAAAATTATGCTAAGTAAAATAGTAAAATTGAGTGAATGCTAAATGATGAAAAGAAATCTCAATCTTTATTTCTAGACATGAACTATGCCCAAGTACACTTCACTTGAATAAAGATTCTATACAACTACTCAATAGCACAATGCAGACATTCACTCTATTGCTAAAACTATGAAATGAAAATATAAAAATCTAACTAAGGATGGAATAAAACTTCTTTGAATCATTAACCCAAGTACTATATTTATAGGCAGGCATGCATCCCATGATATCCAGATATACGATATCATAGCATGTGCTATGATATCGGATATGTGATATCACAATTGATCAAAGATTGAATTGATTCATCATACCCTCACAAATGACTAAAAAATATTCCTTGAGTTAATAGGATAGGACTATGCTTTATTTACAAAATTGGAAAGGTACAAGACTATTGACTATAACTACTAATTTTCTCCAAGTACCATAGTGGTGTGTACAAAAAAATGACACAATTACATGATTAAACAAAAATAAAATTTAAGGTGGCTCAATGTAGTTTGTATTTCAAGTGGTGATGGCTCTTCCATTAGCTTCTTCCCTTTGTCATCAGCTCCTAGAAGGTTTCTTCTCTTCTTTCCTTATCTTCTTTTTCCATATGTCCTCTCTATTAAATATGGCAGACACTCCTTCAATTTTAACTATTACATTGACCTCTTTATTTTCCTAGAATTAGTACATTTCTCCTAAGTACCATTCTCCACTATTTGTTAGTATAGTTCATAAAGGAGACACCTAAAGTTGCATCTTTACAAATTTTGTTGTAAAGGTCTTTCTTCTAGTGGTCTTTTTGGGACCATCTATAAACAACAAGATTATGAAATTATTAGAATGTTTATACCAATTCTTAATAGCTCTTTACCTTACTCATACCTTTGGTTAGATCAAGTTCTTATCATATTATGATTGCAAAGTAAGAAAAATTTGCAAAAAAGGAATCCCTTAGGTGCTATTTCTTTTAGTTAATTATGGCCTTCTATCTTTTTCCATGCTTATTATGGCCTAAAATAGTTGATATGGTCTATTAGGAATATTATATAAATCATTCTATTTTTAGTTTTATTGATTAATGTTAAGATTCTTATTATTTCTTTATAATTTTGCCTTATAGTATCTTCTAGCATTAAGAATTTTTTGCTCGAATTTTCACTTATATTATGTAATTCAACCCCTTCCCCATGACTAAGTTGAGCACTTTTGGATCAACAAGATTTAATAATTTTGGAAATTAGAGCTATAAGGGTGAAGTTATGGTCTTTGGAAGCTATTGTGCAAGAGTTCTAAAAAAAATTGCAAAAACTCTCTTGTTGCAAAATGAGCAAGTGAAAAATTTCACTAGCTCTCATGCATAATATATGCATGACATCGTAGATCATACATTGTAGGTGCCTATGACATCATAGCTATGATGTCACTATTAGAAATTTCAAATTTTTCTTTGATTTTTTTCAAGGAGAAAATGAGTTAAATGGAATGTTTGGAAGATTTGAAGCTTATCTAGATAATCTTGGACCATTAATGATGGGAAGTTTTTGAAAATTTGGCATTCAAAGTTCATAAAGAAGGAATCTCAAGTAATAAATATTTAGGGTATGGATAAGAAATTACTAATGAATTTTTGATGTATGAATAGATTATCAGATGATATAAAAATTTTATTAGATGTTTTGGAATGCACAAGATGATGTGGAATTGCTTTGTAATTATGAAATACAAGAGTTATATAAGTGGGTCCTCCCCAAAGTAGGCTCTAAAACTTAATGCCCTTATATAACCACTCCTAAAAGTGTCCTTAGGCACTTAAGACGATAAGTGTAAAACATACTTGTGTAGCAAAACACACATGTTAGTATCACCAAATTAGGAAAATAATGCTATATTATATAAAACCATAAGTTATGATTAAATATATAGTGAGTTGAGATCTACTATATAAAGGTGATGAGACGCGATATTGTGGCCATCACGATATCATGTCGTCCCCTACGATATCGCATACGTGATATCATGGTCCGTTGCCAAATCTATAAATAAGAGGCGACACTCCCCTAATTTATCATCCTAGGCTTAAAGTAGGGAAAATTTGGCAGTTTGATCACTCCAGAGATAGAATATTTTCCATGTGCTCGCAGTAGGAGTCCCCAAGTGAACAGATCTTTATTCGAACAACTTTGTACCTGAACGCAAGTTGTGTATGGCAAGAAAGACGAGCTTTGTGGATAAACCTTGCAGTGCATGGAATAGGTTTTATTACATGTTATTTATTACCTATTATTTATTACATGCATTAGCACGGCATGAGTACGACTTGATTACGAGCATTGACGAATGTGTACGACTAATCAAGGAATCAACTATTCATCGTGATTAGTCTCTCTCACCCTTGTCTCCTAGAATGTGGGATGAGTATGACTTGATTATGAGCATCTACGGATGTGTACAGCTAGTCAAGGAATCAGTTGCTCATCACGTTTAGGCTAGTTAAGTGCCTCAGTACGACCACTTCGAGCACATTNGTTTAGGCTAGTTAAGTGCCTCAGTACGACCACTTCGAGCACATGCCTTACATGTGGTGATCCCAGTAACGATTAGCATTTGGTAGCCACAGTTGCATAGTTCAAGGTGTGTACAGTAAGTGGGAATGGATGTTGATGCTAGTTAATTTAGATTTAGTCCTTAGAGTTAGTTAGCTTTCTCAACCCTTCGCTCTTAGCATAGAAGACATAAAACAATAAAATACCAAAAAAATCATATACCTCGGACTTACGTAACCATACAGCATGACAACAACAAGTAAGTCTAGGAAGACAATGAATGATTAACCCCAAGTGTTCCATGGGGAGTTTAGGCATTTAGACTACAGATTTCGACCGAATAGTGCGTGCTACGCTCGTTTCGTATGGTTGAGTGTAGGGGTACCTCGCCATTCATCAAAATGCTTATTGAAATGAGGACAAGAGGTATCTTACCATAGGCATAATGAATCCTTGTGTGTTATTGATGACTAAGGTAATCATTAGAATTTCACTCTAAGATTCAAATCAAGTCAACAACACATTCCAATGACATCACATTATTTCATCTTTGAGAGTTACAATCATAAGACTACCACTATTTCAAGGAGTATTACCACTTGGTGTATTGTCCAAGGGAGGATTTTATTCATTCCACTTATTATTATTATTATTATTATTTAGATTTTTAAGAAGACACCTACCTTTAGGAATGGGTAACATGTCTTTCTAGTGACATGGTAAGGTAGCAATTATTGTACTCTTACTTCCATTTTTCATTAGATCTACAAGGATATAATACTTCCTTAGCAATAGGATAGAACTCACAATAGTAAGCCAAGAGAATTCACAAATCCCCTTAAGGTCACATCCTTTGCATTCCCACTTGGTTATTCACTCTTCTATCTAGGCATAATGATCACAAGTTTATTCTTATGGCCATGGTAAGAACCTCTTATTATTGGAATGGATGGATGGATGTGGTGGTCTCACTATAAAAATAATCAGTTCCTTATGGCTTGATAACATAGAGAAATCTTCATCTTATTGGACTACATCTTGTCTTATTCTTGGTGTGTTTTATTAACAATAAGACATAAGTACAAAGAAAATGAAAATAGAGTATGCAAAAGTTGAAAAAGATAGTAAGAATGGAAAAAGACAAAAAGAATGAAAAATGTTAAAAGAACAAATAATCATCAAAGAATAGAAAAATATTAAAGAAGTAAGAAATTATTAAAAATGTTAAAGAATGGAAAAATGTATATCAAGAAGTTAAAAATTATAAATAATTGTAAGACAAAAAATTGAAAAAGATTTATTAATTCTTGAATCAAGATAAAGCATATTCCCCATAATCAAACTCATGGGAAAGTGTTTGAAAAATGCACCTGGGTTCCCCTGGATCATACATTTGAGGTTTTGTACTTACCATCCTTAGTGATTTAGTTTTTTTGTTATCATTCCATATAATTTTGATGGTAATTGAATTTTTATCATCTAAGTCTTTAGTTCCTTTTTCTATTGGTGTATGATTATGGTTTACTATTTCCATTTGTATGTTCTTAGTTGAGGCCATTGTCTCAGAATGGGAATTAATAAGTGGTTCAGATTATTCCATGCATGTTTTCAACCATTCAAAGCGCTTATTTGTTAGCCACTGGGTGTCTTTTGGTTTAGTGGCCCTTGCTCTCTCTTATGCACACACTTGTTTTTCACATTTGTTATGGATTGGTGTAATGACTATGTTGACATTCTAGAAGGTCAATTTACAACTACATCCTTCTTTTTTAACGGTAATTCATGGAATTGTCTATCTCTTCATAGTGGTAGGTTCTTCTATTATGTTTCTCACTAGAGTGATAATGGGTGTTGATCCTTGCATAGGATTGGAAGACATTATTTTGGTGAGGAAGGATGTTGTACTAGGTTGGCCTTGTGTTGGTTTTGATGAGCAAGTAGGTCTACAAGTTTTATGCTCATGTGTAAAAACATTCCTAAAGAAAGGATGTTTTGTGACTATGGTTGAGATCTACTAGCATTATCATTTACATGTATGTTTGTAGCACAAGTGGCATTCTTCTATTAATGTTTTGGTGCTAGATTTTCTTGTGTTGTTGGTGATAACATATGGTGAAGGAAAGTATGAGAATATTAAGGATGTCATATGGCTACTAAAATATGCATGGAACCAATAAAAAGCCTCACAAGTGCTTATATCAAATACATGAATGAAATAGATCATATCCATAGCCAACTTGCTCATGCATAGACTAAGATGGATTGTGAAGAGTGAAGATCCCAAGCCTATTCAAGAAGGATTCCCTTGAACTCAATACCTTATGAACTTATCTAGAATATTCTTATCTTGAGAAAAGCAAGCTAGTGATCATAAATGCCTATCTTACTTAATCATAAAAGAAGAAGTTGTTGAAAATGGTTAATAAATGGGCAACATTCATTGAAATGGGATGATAAATGGTGAAGCAAGAGACTCCACAAGAATGGGATGATGAGAACAAATAACAATTTCTTCACCAAGACAAACATTACATTGAAATTCAAGATAAACTTTATAACATTTGTTCTATGACTTGGTGTGATGGTTTCGTACCTGATGTTGATTAGTTATGAATCCTTCAAGAAGCTCATGAAGGTCCTTGCAAGGACCATTTTGCAAGAGAAAGAATGACCATGAAAATCCTCATGTAAGATATTTTTAGCCAACAATCTTCAGCAATTCCAACCATTTTTCTCATTCATGTGAATGCTACCAACAAGAGAAAGGAATGACAGCCTTAATGGAAGGTCCTTAGTAGTGGATCCAACAAGTGGAACCTTTTAATCTCTAGGACATTGACTTCATCGAGTCCATCACTTCCATGTCCAATGAAAAAGTGTACATCATCATAGCTATTGACTATTACACTAAGTGGGCTGAAGCTTCAACCATCACTAATTATTCATCTTCCACTATAGCATGGTTTTTCCAACAAAATATAGTAAATAGGTTTGGTGTGCTAAAAGAACTTATTTTTTATAATGAAACTTATTTTATAGGAACTACTTTTGGAAGCTAATGTAATGCTTAGGGTGCAACTCAAACTCATAACTCCCTATTATTTCCAAGCTAATGGTTAAGCCAAAGTTACTAATATGGAGATAACCTAAATTCTAACATGTAAAATTAGTAAATATAGAAATTCCAAGAGCACAAAACTCAGTGATGCTCTATGCACTTATCAATTCACATGAAAGCTTCTTATAGGGTATTCTCCTTATGAATTGGTGTACATAAAGTTACCTAAACATCCAATCCAAACTAAGCTCCATACATTTTTAACCACTTCTAAGCCTGACCTTGACCTCAGTCTAGCACAACAAGAATGTCTCATGACTTTAAATGTGCTAAATAAAAATTGACAAATAGCCTAACTATGAATGAGTTCACAAGGCACATTCCAAACAACATCATGATGTCTAAATAAGAAGAGTTAAATTTCAACCTAGTGATAAGGTCCCTTATTGGAATCGCATGCATATGCCATAATGTACTATGTTCCAAATGTTATGGAAAATGCCTTATATCATTCATACAACTTTTCCTTTTGGTGCCATGACCATCTACCATCCTTCATGCCCACAAAAATGATTATTGGTCAACATCCAATGAGTAAAAAATTTTCATGAAACTAGAGTAAGTAGTAGCACTAACACCATAATATATTCATAAGCACATTCTATTTTTTGAATGTCCCCTTCTCAACTTAGTTGTGGGGAAGATGGTTATCCATGCTAACATCTTATGAGGACTAACCCATTTTTTACCATTTTGTTTTATACCATTCTTCATATTTTTTTCATTTCTTGACTATTTTATTAATTATTTTGTATATTTTTCTTTTTCTTTCATCTTTATTTTTTATATTTTATCTTATTTTATAGAAAATCTTTGATTTTTCCAACACTATTGTTAATACTAGGAGTTAAAGAATGCAAATATTAATGTAATAATCAATTTGCTAAATGGCAAAATTTGTATCTTTAGATTATGCAATCTATTAACAAAGTTATCAATTTTCTCATGGTAGCTGGTAGTGGGACCATGACATCCATTCATTCCATCTATTTTACAGAGGCTCTACATTTTGAGAGCATGAGGTCCTTCCACATTGTTACTAAAAATAACTAGTGATCTTACTGCATGAACTCAAAACAAACCAAGATAGAATGAAAAAGGATGTGACCTCAAGGGGATTTTTTGTATTCACTTCTCAACCTATTTCTCAAGTTTTATGATTCTTCTCCATTATATCACCACTTCTGCTATCAATCATTAAAGAAAGCACATCTTTACATGGTGTGATTTCTATGAAAAAAAAAAGAAATAAAATACACAAGAATTCAAAGCACATCCCTTAGACATAATAATGGGCTAGAAGCACTAGTTATGGGCTAAAAAGACAGGTTACCCATGCATGAGGGCACCACTCTAACTAAAGCCCTTTCTATCCTTCTTCATTTCTTGAAGTCATATTTATTCTTTGGAATTATCATGAACTCTTAATGGTTGAAGGGATAGGATCTAACAATGTGAAGTCACTAGAATTAGAATGGAATTGGTCTCAACTAATAATGGGATGGTATAAGATCATCCTAATCACAAACTTCATAAGGATCTCATGTGAACATGATTTAGATGACCTACCTACCAATTTCTCTCTCTACCATCCTTCTCAAGCCCTAACATATCATTCCACTATCTCATATCATGGTTACTTGACTCATTTATTATAAAGACCTCATAATCCTACAACATTTTCTCTATTGGTTATGCGTTTTAACTTGAAATGATCATTAATCATCCTTGGTGCCTATAGATGCCTTGGGTTGAGGGCATGCAAGGGCATCAAGGGCATACACCTGCTTTGGGAAGGATCCACTTGCATTCCCTTTGGTCTCACTTAACTTAAAATTCACATACATCTATCATTTGCATAATCAATCCCATCAACTTACATTCAAATTTCCTTATTTGCTTAATTTTGGCATCTTAAATTCCTCCAAATGTGTTCAAATCCTTTCTCTCAAGCATATGTAACCCTTTTTTGTGTTGTTATCATCAATCTAAGTCTTTGTAGTTTCCATTTGGTTCTTGTTTCATCCTAGAACTAATCAAAAATACCTATTTTTCCTTATGTGCAAAATTGTTACAAATAGCTACATTGATGCATCCTTGTCAACACATCCCCATTGATGTCATGGGAGGAGTCAATGTAGCCCTATCAATGCATCTCCATTGATGCATCACAAAAATAGTATAAATATACGCAAAACTTAGCCATTTTTGTACCATTTTCCAAAGAAGCAAGAGGAGTTTCTATAATTTTTTAGAGTCCAAGAACCTTCCAAGTGCCATAATTCTCAAACCATTCACCTATTTGCATTTTGTTTTTATTCTCATGCTACCATAGATAAAATCTACATCATGGGGGCCATAAACCTTTGGCTTCTTGTAAAAATATTTTTGAAATTGATGAGTAGCGAGTAAACACTATGCCCAACAATACGAATCAATTTTATGGACTTATAGCCTTCTAAGTACACTAGTCTCTAGGAAGTAAAACTAACCATTGCAATCATTATCTTCCTAGTTACACTTATGAAATGCATAGGTATGATTAAATGCAACTGAGGCATATTATTTTTATCATTTTTATGTTTTATGTTTTAAGTCATCTAAGAATAAAGAATAATTAATAAAATAATTAAATTACTAATTTAATCTAACTAGCTAAGATTTAACTAATCCTAACATAAGAACCTTTTCCCACTTGCAGTACACATCCTAAACATACATAACACTACTAGGTTACAAATGTTAAGCATTGCTAAGATTACCAACCATCAAGTGTATGCTAAGTGGTTGTACTTATGTGCTTAATTAATCACTATTTAATCTAGCTTAATTTTGCTTAATTTATTTCATAATTAATTATTTAATTACTTAAAGAATTAGAGGAAATTCTGTAAACTACTAAATGCATAAAAGATATAATTAATCTATTTTAATGTACTACCATGTTTCTCAAAGAGCGTGTCTTTATTATTGCACACACTACTATGCTCAGGTACACTGGTGTTTAAATAAAGATCCATACACTCTTCAACTCTTACTATGAGCACTTAGAAAAATATTCTAACTTTCAAGTGGAAAAATTGCTAGAGCTTTGCTACAACTGTGACAAAACATGCAAAAAACATGATGGATGAAAGTGTATTTATAGGAAAAAATAGATGCTACATCAACGAGGTCATGCCAATGCATCTAATCATACATCAACATGGCCATGTCAATAAGACCACATCAACAAGGCCTCATTCATGTAGCACATGAAATAATTTATCATACCCCCATGATTGAATGAAAACTTGTCCTCAAGTGAACAAAAGGAGGAATAAGTTTCTTATAAAATTTTAGGAAGGTATGGGATTATTAACTAACTACTGACATACACAAATAAAACCAAACACTAACTACCCAATTGTATGAATTTACAATCATTGCAAAATTTTTGTGTTTGGGTTAACAAAACTAAACACCAGAACAAAAATGATAAATACAATTTCTTTGATTGTGTGAAGATAAAAAAGAAGTTCAAATGATCCTAGGTAGTGGAGGTTTGTGAGGTGTTAAAGGACCTTCTCCTACTTCAGGTGCATGCGATGGTTAAGGTGGTTTTGGTTGTCCTATGATAGTTGCAACTTCTAGTGGAAGAGTCCAACAATGCCTTCATATTCTCTTCCTTACTCCCAGGATCATTCATGGTCCACGTCATAGTGCAAAGATGGACTAGTACGGGAACATACCAAGGACAAGGCATTACCAAGAATAGCTCCTTTGCATTGATGAACTAGGAAATGAAACATTTGCATGCAATATTGAACATCTATACTGCATTCTACAACTCCTGGTAGTTGCTCATTCTCCTAGTTAGGTTCTTAGCTATAGAAAATTGATTGGTGAATCACTGACTGAGAACATAGAGTTCTATATTTTCCACCTCAAGCTTATGCTTGTTGTATTTTTGATGATTGAACTCTACTTTGTACAACAAGTACGAACTGGCCACCTATTTCTCCAATTCAGACCATGGCCATCTAGTAGTTAGCATTATAAGATTTACATAACAAATATTAGTAAGCTCCATATACTCTATCATCTCCTCGATCTGCAACTCCTTCATGCAAATGTCTACATTGTTGCAGTTGTTGAACACATCAAAGATAGATGGTCAAACATCACCTCCTTCCTTGAGCTACTGGAGGACCTCATCACCTTTTGGCTTCACCATTTGAATATGTTTCTCATTTAATTCTTTTTGTTGATCAAACTGATCTCTAGAGTGATTTTTTACCTTTTCAAACTTGGGAGCCTTATTTTTCTAGGCAACTACCTCTATTATAAATTTCTAGTGAAGAGCTCAAACTTCCTCCATAGAGAGATTTCTATTTTTAGCTATCAATCTTCTTAGTTCATTATTCACTCTTACTAGTGGCTCCTACTAGTGATAGAGGAAATATTACAGTTGCTACTTCTACGTATCAGCATTCTTCATGTGATGATTTTTTACATTTAATGTTGCATTCTCTTAGTGAGTTTGGTCCAAGGCCTTTTGAATATTCTACATAGTGGCATTGGCCAAAGAATGATCAAAGATCATTATCTCCTTTGTGTCCTCAACCTTCTTGAGCTTGTCTTGAAGCTATTGAAAAGCTTTATCATGGGTTAGTGCAAGGTTAAGAGGTGCAAGATCAACAAGTTGAACTCTTAATTCACCAACCTCCACATCCAAGTGTTGGTTTTGAGCTTGGGCTATTTCAAGTTTCCCCTTCATGATAATGCATTTTCCCCTTTCTTCTAATAGCTCCAACTCAATTGCAGTGATTGTATCAAAAAGGTAAAAGATATCCAAAATCAATTACTTAGTTCCCACTAGTTGGTCCAATAACTTCTTGTGCTAGGCTAGATTTAGTCAACAACTAACTGTTCTTGCAAACATCTACACATATCTAAGTGTAGAAATGTCTTGTATAGACATCATAGGTACCTTCAATGCCTTGGAAATTCTATTAGCAACCATATATATTACTACCTTGTGCCCATGGTGTTGCATCACTAAGAAAATTTCGCCCTCACCCTCCTCCATACGCACTGAGAAAGTAGCAGCGTTACCAAAAGGAATTTTTGCTATTGTGAGAGAGATACCATTACCTATTGAGAACTAGGATTTAATCTTGTGGGTAGTTGCATTATTTAGGTTAAAAAAATTGGTCCACCTCCCTCCATCTTGCTAATGGATCAAACCATTTCATTGAGCAACTCATCACTAAGGGATACATAGATGGATCGTCATCACTTGTTCTTGCTCGTTGCTCTTGCTCATGAAAGAGCTCCACTCGAATCTCATGCATTCATTCAAAGGTAGCGTGAGATGTCAAATTTCTTTTTTGAATGGATGGTAAAGGTGGTGGTTGTTTCTCATCTTCCTTGGTTGTGGGAAGGATCTTGTATTTCATCATTTCTACCTAAGAGGTAGAAGGAGCATGCCTAATTGCATTATTAACATAATGAACTATTCCTATCATTTTTCATATTTTTTTAATGAGGTAAGGAAAGGGCAGGGTCTTCCTTCCACATTTATTTTCTTTGAATTGCTTCTCTATCTATAGATAGATTAGCTATGGAAGATTAACATGAAATTTTCCACTTAAAGCAACACATGCATGGGAAAAAAGGTAGTCACCTTACTGGGCCTCACCATCGAATTAAGGTGATGGGCTACTACCTTGAAATACATGTGTTTTTCCATAGTGAATGCATCATACTCCTTGCGTTCCACTTCATAGCATCACTGGATCCACTTCTTTTCCTCAGGGTCTACCAAGTTAAGGTCTTTACCAAGTTGGTTCTAGTATCATGAAAGCTGAGAGCCTATGCAATTACTTCCATTCAGTAGGACATGTAAATGTCCTTGATTCTAACTATGGCAGTTAGTTGCCAGTTGTTACAAAGGAGATAGATATCACCCATGTACCACTACCCACAAGAAGTGATGATCAGCCACATGGGAGAGGTCCACAATTGAGATTTGACTTCCTCTAGAGTGAAATACAAGAATGTATGAAAGCTTAGTTCTTGGAGAATTGAACATTAAACATAGGCCAAATTTGATCAAGGCAAGCATAGTTCAAGGTAACTTCAAGTCTAGGCATAGAATCTGATGCCTCATCTTAGTTAGACTACTTTGTTTCTACTTATTTTGGAATCTTATGA
>MNCI01024313.1:18202-99748 GCA_015680685.1 Gnetum montanum | reverse complement strand
TGAAATCGAAGTCTTTTGGAAGGCCATAAAGCCAAGAACATGATGAAATGCATGAAGAGGATTTGATAGTTTGCAAAAATGGAGGAATTAATTGGAAAATGTAATTTTATTAGACAAATGCCTTAAGGAGTGTATAGTTGGCAGCAATTGATGGGCAATGTATATGAATTGATTACAAAAATGCCTAGGGATAAGGGACTTAACTAGCCGAATCAAGAGCTATGCAAGTTGATCCTCCCCATAACAGGCACATGCCCATTTTGCTCTTACATAACCTCAACTGAGGAGTCCATGAATCCCATAGTTAATTAATGGTTACAAAACGTGAAGCACTAAATCCAAAAGAATCTACCTAAGAATTTTAATACATCAAAGTAAAACATTGAACAAGACATGGAAACTAGTAGTGAACTGAAAAATTAAAACCTCTAATGAATGAAAGAGAAAGTGGAATGGAGTTCTAAATCATGGTATCATGAAATCCCATATGAATTATGTGGTTAGATGACCTAATAAAAGCCACCCTAAATCTAGACCAAAACCTACAACTTTCGATGACTTTGCATGACCATCCTAAGACTAGTCCACCCCCTAAAGACACAAAAATGCTCTTATAGATCAAACACCATTCTTTATTAGAGAAGAAAAGAGAAGTAGAAAGTGAGAAAGGGCCTTTGTTAGAGGGGAACTTTAGGCATGGGTAACATGTCTTTCTAGTCCCATAACTAGTGTTTGTATCTTATTATTTTGTCTAAGGGATGTGCTTTGAATTCCCATCATTTTTGTCTAAGGGATGTATCTTATGTTTTTATGGGGTTTTTTTTTTTTTTAGATGGAAACCACAACATGCAGAGACTTATTCAACTTCTTATTATTGTTCAATACAAAACAATGAGAAATCCATGAAAACACATATGCATCCAAGTAAGTAAAAAAGTACAATGAGTAATGAATCCCCTTCAAGTCACACTCTTTTCAAACCTTTGAATCTTTCCCAAGTTTGGAAACTATCAAGGTCACAACTTCGTTAAAGTTTCATTAATGGAAAAGGAACCTCATATTTCAAAAACCAAGAAGGCCATAAAGTTGGTGGATGGGTGGATCATGTGAACTCACTACCTATTCCATGAAAAAAAACATTGTCTTAGTCATCAGTCATCAAAATTCAAAAATAGAAACCAAACATTAGCAATCAAAAACATTAAGTATAAACCACCATTAACAAGCAGTTATATCACCATTGTGTCCTATTGGTAATAAGGCACCTTATTAGAAAACAATATGAAAAATTCACACCAAAAGAAAGTAAAATATAAAAGAAATTATAAAATATTCAAGAAACTCAAAATGTACTAACGATGTTGTAAAAAAAATTTAAAAATAACAAAGTGTGAAATAAAAATGTATAAATGCAAGGAGAGTGTAAAATAAAAAATTATAAAACAAAAAGGTAGAAAAATGAGGAGCCACTTTAATAATTAGCACAAATGGCCATCTCACCCATGACTAAGTTGAAAAGAGGAGATTTGAAAAATTGAGCATGGGTGTGCATCCAATGAGGCGTTGCTTACACTGGCTTGCTTGGGCTCATGGAATGATTTATATTATTGCATGTTGATCATTTGCTTCTTTTTTGGGCTCATAGGTTTGTAAATTAACATGGCCTAAGAAGGAAAGTTTTCATAGATGATATAAGACCCTTCCCATAATATTTGGAACTTGGTTCAATGTGGAACATGTATGGGGTTCTAGTAAATGACCTTATCTCTAGGTTAAAATTTAACTTTCCTTAATCTAAGGTCATAATGTTATTTACTCAATGCCTTATGCACTTCATTCAAAGAGAATGCCACCAATTGATTCTCATCTCTCACATTAAGGTTGATCAATCATTATTTTTTTGTTAGGATAAGATCAAGATCAAGATCATAGGCTGTTGAAAGTGTACAGAGCTCAGATTCAATGGGAAGAGTTGGAAGTTTTTCATACACCATCTCATAGGGAGAGTAGCCTAAAGGGAATTTTTATGTTTAGTAGTATGCCTAGATGGCATCATTAAGTTTTTTTCTCTAGTCTCTCCTATATTTTCTTATTATTCTTATTAAGATTTTTGTTATCTCCCTATTGGTAACCTTAGCTTGACCATTGGCTTGGGGGTGATAGGTTGTTATCAATTTATGTTCAACTCTTAAGCATTGCATAAGCTTGTGAAAATTAGCACCTATAAACTAAGTACCATTAGTGCATGTGGCACTCCAAACCTATATATTACATTTTTTTGTACAAACCAAGTAGTAATGAAAGATGTATAGTTGGTGATGGCTGCTACTTCTACCCATTTCATACAATAGTCAATAGTGACTATTATGTATGTCTTTCCATTTGACATGGGTGTGATGGAACCTATGAAGTTAATGCCCCAAATGTTTGAGGGTTGTAGTGATTAGATCCATTGTTGAGGTTCCTACATTCAAGCAATCATCCCATCATCTTGTTGATAGTGTTCATAAGAGCAAACAGATTAGTAAGCATCCCTAAAGATTGTTGTCCAATAGTACCCTACCATCATGATTTTAATGGTCATGCATCTCCCTACATAGTGGACTCTACAAGGTCCCTCATGACAATCTTGGAGAACACATAGTTGGTAAGCATCAAGGACACACCAATGAATTAGCCCATCAATGCACACCTTATAAAGGTGTCTATTGATTTTCATAAAACATTTGGCTTGATGAAACAATTGTTGTTTCTTCTAGTGGTACAACTCTTATGGCATCCCTTCAGTGAGAAGATGAGGATGCCATCATATCATTTTGGTTTAGTAGGCACCTGTTCATTTATGGCACCTGTAAAGAGGAGTTCATCAAAAAATTGATTAGAGAGTTAGCTCTTATTCTTTTCGTTATCCCATCATAACTGAGAAAAGTGATCAGTGACAACATTCTCAGTCTCCTTTTGATCTACCATTGTAAGATCAAACTCTTGCAAGATCAACAACCATTGTATGACATGGGGGCTCACCATTGTTTTATTAATTAGGAAGCAATTGGCATTGCGGTCAATATGCACAAACAGTTTGTATCCAAGCACATAGTGTCTGAACTTTTCCAAAGCATACACCACTATCATTAGCTCTTTTTCCATTGTGGTGTAATTGAGGTATGCACCCACAATGCTTTGGCTTGCACAATGGATGTAATATGGAGATTTCTAATCATCCAACTCCATAAGCATAGCTCCCAAGGCATAGTTTAATGCATCTGTCATGATGTAAAATGGATAGGACTAATCAGGTGCTCATAGAATTGGAGTCTCTACAAGCTTCTACTTAAGCTGCTAGAATGTCTTTTCACATTCCTTGGTTCATATGAATGAAGCATTTTTTTTGTCAACTCAACCAACGATTTTGCAATCTTAGAAAAATTCTTTATGAATCACCGATAGTAGCCAACGTGTCCAAGGAATGACTAGACATCTTTAATGATTTTCAATTAGTAAGTTATTCCTTAGATGACCCTACTCTTTTCAAGGTCTATTTGAATCCCTACTTGAGAAATTCTATGCCCAAACGTAATGCCTTCATGGACCATCACCTGGCTTTTCTACTAATAGAGTCAAAGATTAGTCTACAAACATCTTTTAAGCACTTGCTCAAAGTGGTCTAGGGCTTGCTCAAATGTAGCACCATAGGTGGAGAAGTCATCTGTCACATCCCCATTCCCAAATGATGCGGTTGCCTAATAAAGATGGTGTCTCTTCATAACAAGTGTTATTGTTATCTTAACAAGACCCAAATGGGTAGTTGTGTGAAAGGGCATGTTGTAATAACAGATGTGTCTCTTGAGTAACCTTTGGGGTTTTGACCTAAGGCATTTATACTCAGGGTTAGAGGTCATGCTAGCATGGAGTTGCGAAGCTTGGAGAGGCAAGTAACAGGAACTAGGTGAAGCAGGATAAGAAAGGGACTAGCCCAACCTTTTGGCCTAACCATGGTGGCAGTGTTGGATTGCCTTTAAGGGATAAATGCTAAAGGAAGAAAACCCCAAGAAACACTCTCAGAGAACGATCCGGATACACTCTTCCATATTAATAAAGCATTCTTTTATTTTATTTTTTGCATTTTTCCTATTATTTCCTTTATACATAATGTTGAATATCACTTATATTTCGCATTGGTATATTTTCTTCGTATGCATAATGTCTAATATATTATATATTTGACATTTTCCATGACATCTGGGGATGTGATGTCACAATTGGTATCAAAGCAAACCATGACCCAAGGACCATTCAGAATCATGGGTCAACTACAATATGAATGTTATGATAAACCTTGAAGCCACAACACATGGAAAGCCATTGATCATCACAAGATGAACCATATATTTATGATGCAAGTTAGAAGACACCTTTCCATTGACTTCAAGAACAATGGATCATGCATCTAGATCCCAGCAACCAACAAAATTTCTTTCATGGATATCATTAACCAATGCAGAGTTGATCACACCTCATCAAAATTCATCAATTATAAGAGATGTTGGTACGATAATGATACACTACTCTAGGGAACTTTTACCCATCTTAGTATTATAATTATTAATCAATTAGGGCCATTGTTAAATTTCTTTAAAGAAAGTTAGTAACCATGATTTGAATTGATTTTGTTTTGTTAAAATTTACTATCTAAGTAACCTAGAATATTCCAAGTTACCATATGTTAGCCTAGAAATGTCAATTGAACAAAATAGCCTAGTTTGGTCTTTTTAAATCTTGAAAAATCAATTTCATATTTGAACCCTAAAACTATCTCAAACGCGTAGTTCTAGTTGAGAAGATTTCAACGGTACAAATTTTGTCTCAATTAGACTTATGATTTGAGAGATATTGTTGTTTAAATTTTCTCGTTATATGTGCATAAAAATAATATTAAATTATTAAATTATTATTTAAACTAAAAAAAATATCAAAATTTTAAGATCAAAAATCAACCAGGAATTATCATTTACACACACCAAACCCTTACCCTATCATTGACCGAACCAGCACATCAACCATAAAAATAATAAAATAAAATTAAAAAAAAAACTTAAGTTGCAAGTTCAAACCCCAACCCCCTACTTGAACAAATATATATACATATATATGCAGAATTTAACAAAAAAGCATTTTAACTAGGAGGTTGTGGGTTCAAACCCTGACCTTCCCAACCTTAAAAAAATTCATTTTAAAAAAATTTAAAAGTAATAATAATAATAATAATTATTTAAAAGATAATATAAAAAAATATATTATTATTTTTAAAAAAATGACTAAGAGGTCGTGCTTTGCCAACCTGCCATCGAGCCCCAACACGTTGTGTTGCCTACCTGCTGTCATAACACCGTCTTGCTACAGCAAGTGCAACTTCCATGGTTAAAACCTGCGCCGTTTTTCTGCATTTTCATTGCAGAAACCCTGGCCGCGTTTTTCGCAGCCACAGTTGACTGCGCCGCCGCCGTTCCAAAACACTAAACCCTTGCTTACCTGCCACTGCACCTATCTGTTGTTTGCCGAACTTATAGTTCCAAAATTAAAATTAGAATTTTGCACCATAAAAATTCCACAATTAAGCACACTGGCTTCGGGAATAGAATTGGGATACGTGACCTTTCACGAAGTCTTGGTTTTCATGCCAAATGTTTTAGGCTCCAAAAGTCATAACTTTTGATCTTGTAAGCCCCTTTTTCAGTAACCGAAGCGTCACTTCCTATAGTTTTCTAGGAATCCCAAAAATTAGTTTTACTCATTGCCCGATATAGTGCTATGATATCATTAAAAGTTCAATTTTCACATAACTCAAACATACATTCTCCATGTTCAACATATGAATAGGCATTTCTAATATTTTTCACCCTTCTAAACTCAATGGTGAGGTTAGATTTATCATTCGGGCACCTTATAATTCAAAGATATTATAAATTCAACATTTTTAAGATTTAGTGCATAACCCTTACAGATAGTCTTAAGATTACTATCGCATCTCATTAATTACACTGCCAGCGTTAATGTACTCAAGGGGGGTAGAAAGGTTATCAAAAATAATATACTTAAATATTACTAAAAATCAAGTAATTATCTATTACTATAATTAGATAATATCGTTACATATTACTAAAATTATATGATGTCGTTAACTATTAGTTATTTAGTTGATGTAGTAGTTGGAGAATTAGTTTAAGAAATAGAACAATCTTCAACCATCAAGAAAAGGGTCTATTAATCCATCCTGTAATCAAAACATAGGGCAAAATAACATGGAGACACAAAATCTTGTTTCAACAAGGAGTATGATACTCATGAAGAGAAATGATCTAAACAAAAATCCAAGAATAGGAATGAAAGTTGTAACATACAATGTGCTTGCATGATATATAGTGAGTGAGAAACAATATCCGCTATGTCCATCATGGGCCTTGGATTGGCATGAATATCGATACCCACATATCTTAACAAAATTAAAAGATTTGGATGTTGATGTCTTATGCTTATAAGAAGTCTTACCATGGGAATTTCTATATCAATTTCAACTAGATTTGGAAAAGATGTGATACAGAGGTATTTATAAGCAAAAAGGTTCTTATTGAAGTTCTTTTCACTCGTACAGATTAGCATATTGTAGAAATTACAACATGAATGGTTGTGCAATCTTTTATAAAGAAGAAAAATTTGAATTGATACAAAGATTTGAATGGAGCTTAGAAAATATGAATTTTGAAATTCTAGAACTTCAAGAGATGAGAAAGAACGAACAATCAAGATTTTAGAAAAATCACATAGCCCTAATAGTGATTTTAAACATGAATCTATCAAAAAGATATGTATGCATGGTTAACACACATTTAATAGCCAAACCAACATGTTCAAATATTAGACTTTGTCAAGGAGCATACTTGATTAAGAAAATTGAAGAAAGTTTGAAGAAGAAGTTATTCCTAAGTTGTACTGATTTAGTTCCATTTATTCTTTATGGAGACTTCAATGCCAATGTTGCAAGTAGTGTTTATCAGTTTCTAAAATATGAATCTGTAAAGGAATCTTTGGAAGATGAATCTAACTTGAAGAAGATTGATGAGCCGCGATATCGCGTCGGCCCCTATGATATCGTGTACGCGATATCGCAGCTCATCGCTAATTCTATAAATAAGAGGTGGCTTTTCCTTGTCTCCTCATCTAGATCTAGACCCTTAGCCAAACTATAGTAGTTTTACCATTCCAAAGTTAGAATAATTTCCATGTGTCCATAGTAGGAGTCTCAAAGTGAACGAATCTTTATTCAAGCAAATTGTACATGAGCACACATTTGTGTATGGTAATAAAGATGAAGTTTCTGATAAACCTTGCAGCACGTGGACTAAGCTCAATAGGATTTAATTACTATTAAATTTTTAATTGCTTTCTTAGATAATTAATCTCTCTCAACCCTTAACTCCCCTAGTTAAGTGCATTCAGTATGACTGCTTCGAGCATGTATGTAATGCTTGGTAACCCAGTAACGAATATCGTTTGGTAATCCTAGTAGCATTGCATTGGTTCAGGGTGTGTGCAGCAAGTGGGAACGGATACTAGTGTTAGGATGATTAGAACTTACTTAGCGAATGGTTAGTCACTTAGTCTCTTCACCCTTCCCTCTTAGCATAAGGCGTTAAAAAGATAAAAGAGATAAAAATCATACACCTCATACTTACTTAACCATACAACTGTGACAATACAAGTAAGTTTGGGGAGACAACAATTGATTAACCTTAAGTGTTCTATTAGGGCATGTAAGCACTTAGTTCTTGGAGTTCGACCAGATCGCGCATGAGATGCTCATATTCGTATGCTTGAGTGTAGGGATACCTCACCACTCATCATTGGCACCATTGCTAGGGACTTAGTTGTTTGTGTGCTACATAGAACATAGAAAATAATTTACATTGTTGGGAGCTAAAACGAACCCTTAGGATTGATCAAAAAGAAAAATTAGATAATGGTAAACAACACACCGAACAAAACTAAGATGTCTTCTACTTTACACAAAAGCACTTCACTTCCTAGGAACAACACTAGAGACAGTCGATGACATAACACACATAACCAAAATCCACTAGTTCCTCAACAATTCTGTGTGGTATATATTCATGAGTATATACCTAACTTTACCTTTATTCTTCATCAAGAAAAAAAAATATGTTGGAGAGACTTGGAGGGTAATATAGTGTTACCCCCAAATAGAGCTACCCGTAACATGCTCCTTCGTGCCCTTTCACGAATAGGCATGTCACAGTTATACGCAGAGTAAGTTGCATGTGATTATGACATAAGGGACTACCATCCCACAGAAGCACAACGTCAATGGGACTTGTGGTAGAAGAGTTACGATACATCGTTGAAGGGAAAAGGACCTTGTAACGCTCCACCCATCTTAAGAGAAATTGAGGGTGATGAACCTATTCCCATAGGTTCTCCACAAAATGATGTTCTCCCTCCTAAAGATAGTGAGGAGGTGGTGTATCAGAACCTTCACTCCATGATTCACAACCCTTGTTCTGATCACCATGGACACCAAGTGTTCAATGAGGGAACAAAAACACATAATGAGGGTGGGTAGTCTGATTATCATCATGATTGGGGTTGAAATCACCGAAGAGAAGGTAGGAAACATCATCATGGTGATGGTTCTTCTTCTTCTTCACCTTCATCATCACATTCACCCTCTCCTTCGACATCAGGATGTAGTCATAAGGAACATAAATGTGAGGATAAGGGTAAGCAAAATGAGAGACCTCAATGAGAGAGTCAAGAGCAAGGACGAGGACACTCTAGAGAATGATGGCATGAAAGAAGGAAAAGTAGGGAACCACGTAGACATCACAGATGCTACAAATGAAATGACCATGAGGAACCCCTACTTGTAACCTAAAGCATATTAGACATCACGAAGGCCATTAGAATACCGACAAGGCACCAAAAAGATAGTAGGATCAAGAGACTAGACATGAATAATATCCCACAATTTGAGGGGGGATATAATGCTGATCCTTAGAGCCACTTACATGCATTTCATGATGCCTATGCCTTGCAAAACATTGAGAAAAAGTGGCAAAAATTAAAGTTGTTCCGAAGGACACTCATAAAACAAGCGAAAAGCTGGTACTGGTCCTTAGAACTGGAATCCATTCGAAGGTGGAGTACAATGCTAGAATTGTTTAACAATAAATATCAAATGTACTCTCAAGTGTTCAACTTGTGAAAGCAGATCCAAGGATGGAAGTAGGGCAATCATGAACCCTTGGATGCTACCATGGGCTGATATTATGCATTGCTACATCGTTGCTTGGGCCATGATTACTCACAACAAGATCAACTATGCCATCTCGTAGATGGACTAAGACATGAAACCAAGAGAACCCTTGGAAAATATGCCCAAGGGCGATTATTAGAGCTTAGGTCCCATGAGATTCATAGATTTTTGGAGAAATTAGCTAAGGAAGAAGGAGAGCTAAGTAAGAGAGAAAGTATAGAAGAGTACAATCGTGATCATTCCCTCTGAAAAAGGGGAGTGAGATTCTGTGAGGAGGAAGACGAGTCACCACTTGAAAAGTTAGTGAACAAAAAAACCTTACTGCTTCAAAAATTAATAACAGAAGTGTCAACTAAGGTAGATAAGATGTGGGACTCCTTAGATAGTAGATTTGAAACCATTTTAAAAATCATAGAGGAGTCTAAGGAGCGAAGTAGTAACTATGATAAAAAGAAGAAGAGGGATTTGGACCATGCATGTAATAAAGGTAAGGGTAAAATGACTATCATCAGAGAGGTTGTGGATTCTGATACAGATAATGATGGTGCATGTGAGATATGCTAGTATGACCATCCTAAGGGATGTTGTCTAGTAATCTCACACCTACAAAGTCAGGGGTGTATGCACTTAACCCATGACTTAACAAATGGTAAACACCTCAAAGGTTACCTTATCCCCAAGGTAACCGAAGGTAGTTCAACCAACCCTTAATGTATTATCCAAGTGGAACTCCACCACAACCTATTAAGCAACACCAGTAGTGGCAATACCCACACTCATGGGGGATTCCACCGCCTAAGCAACAATACCCTTACCAGCAATCGGATCCATATGGCTACTACATGCAACAACCAATCTCTCTAAGTGACTCTGTCAATTACACGATCCCACAACAGCAGTACCAAGCTCAGGAGTACTATAGGACTCCTTCTCCTAGCAAAGACACACCACATCCATACCATCCTCTGAACCTAGCCATGACTCTTACACCGATAGCTCTACTACCACCCGTTCCTACGATGCAAGGGGAACTCCCCACTCAACTATAACAATGTAATGCTACAAGAGCCATAAATCTCCAACCCACTGCTAGTTCTGACAACTGTACAAAGAGAATACTTTTCTTTAGAACTAATAGTCCAAATAGGCTCTCACAACCACAAGTGGTTGAGGCTCTAAATGCCTCTTCATCAAATAAGGCTTTGAAGCTCCCTTCAAATAAAAAATAGAGCTCATCACACACGGTTATGTTAACACATACCATTACTGATTGGATCAAGGAGAACCACCATCCTAAGAAATTCTCTAATCCTTGAAGTCCCTTAATCTACCTCCAAGTTGCTAGGAATGAATCAGGTAAGGCTCTTCTTGACTTAGGTTCTAGATTCAACTTTATATTACAAGAAATGTATAAATCCTGGAACCTATCTCAACTAAAGAAGAGCAATATTCACTTAGAGTTGGCTGACCAGTCCATCACCATTCCTTTGGGATTGGTGGAGAACATCATTACCACTATGTGTCGTTGGTCATACCCAGTTGATTTCCTAGTGATCCAAGTAAACAATGACAAAGGGGACTTCTCAATAATAATGGGAAGGACATGGCTAAGTAACATAAATTCATGCCTAGGAATCCATGATCTTTCCCTAGAAATATCTAAGAAAAACACTTATGGAAAGATCTAGAAGAAGAAAATTCCATGCATCACATATAGTGATATAGAGAGTGATGATGTATAGGAATGTTTAGCATTTCTTGCATGCAACCGGTGTGCTCAGGAAGTTAACATACAAAAGTGCCTATATGTAGCAACCACAAAACAAGAGAACACCCAATGGTTGATAGCTAATAAGGAGAGCAACTCACCAACATGCATAGAACTAATTGGAGAAACAACTTACGCTCACATTGAAAGCATAGATACACTGGAGCAAGAGCATTGCCAACTTCCAACCCTTAACCTAAAAACATCAATTGGGAGAAGTTTGAAACTTCTAAAAAATTCAAAAAAGTGCTCATTCTTTTGAATCTCTCCCTTCCAACTTAGTCATGGGGGAGATGGCCAACTATGCTAATCAATCATGACCCTCAGTTCTGTTTTAAGTTTTTCTTTTACACATTTTTGTTTTACAATTTTCTTTAAATTTTATTCTTTTTGTTTTACAACATCATTCATACTTTTTATTTTATTTGTGTGTGTGTGTGTTATCCATTTTGTTAAGTTTGTCACCATATAAGTGCTCCTGATGATGGTATGAACTGTATTCTATTGGTTGCTAATGTTTGGTTTTTATCTTTAAGTTATGATGTTGATACTTTGGTATGGTTCTTTTGATATAACAAGAAATGAGCCCACGTCATCCATGCATCCATGAATTTTTATGGTCTCTCTTGGCTTGGAACTGTACAGTTTCTTTCTCAATAATAAGAACTATTAATGAATCAGGAACTAGGCATTTCTCAAACTAAGGAAGGACTCAAGGATTAAAAAGGGTGTGACTTCAAGGGGATTTGATGCACTTGTGTTGGCCATTCTCTTGGGTTCTTGGATGTTTTCTTCTTGATTTTTCTTACTGTTTTGATGTTAGCATATTATCGAGAAGCTGAGAAAATAAAAATAATAAGTCTTTGAATGATGTGGTTCTGATGCAAGAACATAAAAAAAAACAGTGAGAATTCAAAGCACATCCCTTAGAAAAAATAATCGTTTGGGCTATAAGAACTTATTATCAAACTAAAATAAACATGTTCCCTCTAACTAAGGTCCTTTCTCACTTTCTACTTTCTCCTCATTCGTTTCGTCACAATGCTGGTGACTCTTTGGTGGAAGCATTCTTGTTACTTCAAGTAGATGGATGGGACGAATGTATTAATGTGAAGTCACTAAATGTGGTTTGTTTGAGGCTGGATTTGGAATGAGATCTACTAAGTCACATTAACCATTAATACACAAGGGGCTATACATCACCTTGTTCTTGAGATTCCATTCCATTCTCTTCTTTCCATCATTCTTTCTCCATCTTTCACCTCATTTCTAGTTGTATCAGTAGTTCGTATTTTGGTTGATACATTGTGTTCTTTTTGGTAAACTCTTGTGGTTAAGAATTTAACTCTTGCTTCCAAATGACATCTCTAGAGCCTACAGACTCTTTGAATGTGGGATTGTTAGGGCATTAAGGATATGAGCTTGCTTTGGGGAGGACCCACTAGCATTCCTATTTGGTGCATCCGTTAAATTATTTCCCTTAAAACATTTTTGCAATCAACATTTATTTTGTTCATTACCATCCCTGACATCCATTTCATTGGTGTTACAGCTGTCTCTTTTTCTCCATCTTTCTTATTCTTTATCTTTTTCCATTGTCTCACTATCAGAGATTCATGATTAGTCATGGGGATCTTGGTCTAATTTTTTTGATTTTCTCCTAACCCCTACACCTTGGGTAGTCACCATTATTATATCTCCAGAATCTGCATCAACCATATCATAACTTAGTCAATGGACTTTGCATGGAGGAAAGGTATTAACTACATTATGATTCATTTACCCTTGCTAATATTAGACTGTGTTGTGTGTATAGATGACAATCATACAACAACGGATTGGATCTAGAGGGAATACTTGGAATGGACTGGTGTTGAAGCAGTTATGCAAGGAACGAGATTAATGATGCACTTATGGCTGAATAATGAAAGGTGCAATCTTGGCATTAGCGGAAGTAGAATTATTTTTTTATTTTCTCTCTCTCTTCTCTCTTAGCTACCAAATAAGACTAGATGTCAAATGTGTTTAGTGTTCACTCTTGTTGTCATGAAAACTAAAGTTTGCCATGTATTGTAATGATGATCTGTTCACATGTCACCACATTCACCATTAGTATCATTCAAGTCAATAATCCCATACCTTCCCAATATTTTGTAAGGAACTCAAGGATAAGTTTTCATTCAGTCATGAGGGTATGATGAGCTGCAATATTGCATGGGCTGTGATATTGCATTCGCGATATCACATCAGCCGTGTGATATCGCATATGCGATATCATAGCCTATCGCTAGTTCTATAAACAAGAGGTGGCTTTCCCTTGTCTCCTCATCTAGATCTAGACCCTTAGCCAAACTATAGCAGTTTTACCATTCCAGAGTTAGAATAATTTCCATGTGTCCACAGTAGGAGTCTCAAAGTAAATGGATCTTTATTCGAACAAATTGTACTTGAGTAGAAATTTGTGTACAACAATAAAGATGAACTTTTTGATAAACCTTGTAGCATGGAGACTAAGAAAAATAATATTTAATTACTATTAAATGTTTAATTTCTTTCCTAGATAATTAATCTCTCTCAACCCTTAACTCCCCTAGTTAAGTGCATTCAGAACAACTGCTTTGAGCATGTGTGTAACACTTGGTAATCCAGTAGTGAGTAGTGTTTGGTAATCCCAGTAGCGTTGCACTGGTTTAGGGTATGTGTGGTAAGTGGGAATGGATACTAATGCTAGGATGATTAGAACTTAGTTAGTGAATGGTTAGTCACTTAGTCTCTTCACCCTTCCCTCTTAGCATAAGGCATTAAAAAGATAAAAAACATAAAAATCATAAACCTCAAACTTACTTAACCATACAACTATGACAATACAAGTAAGTCTAGGAAGACAATGATTGATTAACCTTAAGTGTTCAATTAGGGCATGTAAGCACTTAGTCCTTGGAGTTCAACCAGATCACGCGTGAGACGCTTGTATTCGTATGGTTGAGTGTAGGGGTACCTTGCCACTCATCAAAGATGTTTCCATCAATTCAGCATGAAATTCCATTAGCCAGTGCATATTCTATTTACTTTGAATCTTTAGTAGATAATTTAGATTCCAGAATTCAGGAATAGATGATGTTGATAGATAGCACTCATCAAGAATCACAGTTTACAAATTAGTTTGCAATAATTAATGAAGATGGGTCAAAAAAATTCTTCATTGAGACATTGGATTATATTTGGTATGATACCCAATTCTTTAAAGTTACCAAGTTACTAGAGTTGATTTCTAAAGAAGAAGTTGAGAAGAATCAAGATCAAGCCTTGCCATCATGAACAAGACCATCCGATCATATACCACTTATGGTAGAATTATAGTTACTCCCATCAGTTCATATGGTTGATCAAGATCAAGAAGTATCTCACTCTTACTTTTATTTGATGATCTTATTATTTTCTTCATTGTCTAATTTTTATTTCAATTAGATTGATAAAATATCTAAGGAAATGTAAGTTGGGAATAAAGAATTTGCCATACCTTCACTTGGACAACCACATCCCCATTCCCAAATGATGTGGTTGCCTAATGAAGATGGTGTCTCTTCATAACAAGTATTATTGTTATCTTATCAAGACTCAAATGGGAAGTTTTGATTAAGACCTAAAAGGGCATGTTGTAATAACGGACGTGTCTCTTGAGGTAGCCTTTCAAGGTTTGACCTAAGGCATTTATACCCAGGGTCAAAGGTCATGCTAGCATGGAGTTGCAGAGTCTGGAGAGGTGAGTAACGGGAGCCAGGTGAAGCGAGATAGGAAGGGAACTAGCCCACCCTTCTGGCCAAGTTATAGGCCTAACCATGGTGGCAGTGCCAGATTACCTCTACAGGATAAATCCTAAAGGTAGAAAATCTCAAGAAAAACTCTCAGAGAACAATCTGGATACACTCTTCCATATTAATAAAGCATTCTTTTATTTTCTTTTCTACATTTTTCTTATTATTTCCTTTATACATAATGCTAAATATCACTTATATTTCACATTGGTATATTTTCTTTGTATGCATAATGTCTAATATATTATATATTTGACATTTTCCATGACATTCGAGGATGGGATGTTACATCATCCATGGAGATTTCCACTCTACTACTAATTTGCTACTAAAAAATGCTTAGGAAAAAGCATTGAAAAGTTGTAGTGGCATTGCATAAACCAAAGGGCATCTTACAATATGCAAAAGTTCCCCAAAAAATTGTGAATGTTATTTTGGCCTAATCCTTGGGCACGATCTAAATTTGGTTATAGCCACTATAACCATCGAAAAAGCTATAATAGAAATGCCCAAAAATACTATCCAACACCTAGTCTACAAATTGAAATGGAAAATAGTCTTTGAACATTACCGTGTTCAACAACATAAAATCAATATACACCTATCACTTGCCACCTTTTTTGGCATGATTACAAGTGGACTAATGCACTTGCTATCCATAGTTGGATAGATGAACCTTATCTTAAGGAGTTGCTCAATTTCCTCTTTGATGATCTACTTCAATATGGGGTTTAGATATCACTATGGCTACCTCTTTGGATTTATGGTTGTATCAGTATAGATGCAATGCTAGCCTATCTGAGAACCAATCCCTATGAGTTCAATATATAACCAAGAAAATACTATTATCCATTTATTGAGTAAGGTTGGTATTGATTATCACCAACTTGCCATTTTTCAAAAATGCATATTCCATGTTGGTAGGTAGAGTTTTCAAATCTAAGGGCCCATGTTAAAACGTTCAGGGATTTTTAACTCTTCCCAATTGATATCATCTAGTTCATCATTGAAAAGTTGGTGATGAACTTTTTCTAGTTCATCCATTGCTTCAACATAGACACAAGTTAGGCTCTCAGTAGGTTCCATGCAAAGTGTGTCACTTTCAGGATTAGCTGTTAGCCAGTGGGTGTTCTCCTATTTTGTGGCTATTATGTATAGCCTCTTTTGGATTTTAGATTCATCTACATACCATTTGCATGTTTTGATTGATGTGCTTTTGATAGAATAGATTTTTTGCACATAGTTGCACCTAGTATCACTCTATGCAATGCACAGAACTCTCTTCTTCTCAATCATTTTGAATGCATTTTCCTTGGAAATTTCTAGGGAAAGATCTCTAATGCCTATTCATGCATCAACAATGTTTAACCAAGCCCTTTCCATAATTATTAGGATGTCCCTCTTGCAATTGTAAACTTTGATCACTAGGAAATCAGTAGGATATGACAATCCATTGATAGTGGTCACGATGTTTTCACTAATCCCAAGTGAATAATGATGGACTGATCTATCAATTCTAAAAAAATGTTACTCTTTTTAAGAGGAGAAAAGTTCTAGGCATTATACATTTCATGAAAAATCATATTAACATCATAACTTAAATTGAGAAGAGTTTTGCATGGCTCATTTCTAGTAATAGACAAGTAGATGAGAGGAATTCTAGGATTAGCTCTTTTCTTGGGAAGGTTACCAACCTTGATCCAATCAAATACAGTGTGGATAAACATGACTATTCAAATCTTGGAAGACATTTGGTTTAAAATTTTCAAAGTAGTTTACCTTGCTCTTTTGATTCTTCTATAATTTTCAAAGAAGTTTAAAATTTCTCATCCAAATATTTCCACATTTTATCAACCTTAGCCAAAATTTCAAATACAAATTTTTGAATTGGCAAGACTTTTTACTACACCACTTCATCAAGTAGTTTCTCCCCCTCACTATCATAGAATGAGACATTCCTTTTTCTGATGGAAGGGTCTTGGCTATACTCCTCAACACTATTGCATTTTCTGAAGTCACCTTATTCTTTTGCAACCTACTTAATTAGCCTTTTAATCTAATGAACTCTTAATTTTGACAATCTCCCTATTGCATTTTCTCAAGTCACCTTCTTCTTTTTTATCAAAGTCCATCTATAATATGGTGAAGCTACTCCCACTAAGAATTACCATGGCCAAGAAATCTATGCAAAATGGAATAATACCTATCCATGGCTACGTCTAAGGGTTCATGTATTCCTTGTCACCATCCTTGGATTTTCTTTCTCAAATTAGACACTCTAGAGTATGTTTGATAGTTGTTATTGAATAGCTCAAGCATTTTACTCCATCTACAAATTGATTCTGGCTTCAAGGAGTAGTACCAACTTTTCACTTCTTTTATGAATAGCTCAAGCCTATATCCATCTACCAATTATTTTCTATGTTTTGCAAGACATAGGCATCACGAAAGCCTTGAAGATGGATATATGAATATGAGTTATATCCCCCCTCAAATCTGGGAATATTGTTCATATCAAACTCTTGATTCTACTATCTTTCACATGATAATTGGAATTCTAATTAACTCTATAATGTTAAACATGCTTCAAATTTCTAACTAAGGCTCATCATCATCATGATTTTGATGATGCCTATGATGTCCTTTGCTATCCATTTGTTCATGGAGGAACCTACAATCATTGTCCCATTGTTAACCTCCATCATGGTTTCATCCTTTGCAATGTCATTCAGATTTTGAAGAGAAAAAAGAAGACATAGATGAAGAGGATGAAGAGGGAGGAGGACTTCCACCACCATGGCATCTACCACCTTCTCTCCACTTCATGACCATGATCATTAGGTTTATCATCATCATGATGCTTGCCTGAGCCCTTGCCTTGACTCGCACTTCTACCTAAACCTAGATTATTGATAGTGGACTCTAAGTGTGGGTTCAAGCCCGCTTCACCAAAGTTAAGGGATGGAGAATATTCATGCTGATAACCCTGAGAGGAAGGATCCTCCTTATGGTTTTGGTCTAGTGGGAGTAAGTGGTTAGTGAACTATTTCTCCTTCGTAGCTTCATGGACTTCTTCTAGTACTAATCTCCTTTACATTGTGCTTTTATATGATGGTAGTCTCAATAGTCATGATCCTGCACAACGTATTCATCATGGAGATTCTAGATGCCCAACCTCTTAACAGTTTGGAATAACATCCTAGGAAAAAATTGGTCAAGAGGCAACGTGACATTACCCTTCATATCTCTCCACCATAGTTGTTCATGTTGATGCAGGATGAAGGTGAAATTAGGAATAAACTCATCTAGTTGAGTGTACACCACTTTGAATTCTTGGGACATTGGTGGTTTTGATTCATCATGCCTATGAGAAGAATCCATTTTGGATTAAAGAAAAATTCAATGTGCTTAAATTATAATTATAATTATTATTTTTAAAATGATTATGACCTTACAATTCATTCCAGTGATCTTAAATAATATTCAATATGTCCAAGACAGCACATGTATCACACTACAAGTCCTAAGCAATAGCACCAATGATGAGTAGTGAGTAGACCCTACACCCAACCATACAAATCACTAAGTGTTCACATGTGATTGACTTAAATTCTATTGACTTATAGCTTTCTAAGTACATTGGCCTCTAGGAAGTGAAACTAACCATTGCAATCATTATCTTCCCAATTACACTTATGAAATGCAAAGGTATGGTTAAGTAAAACTAAGGTATATGATTTTTATATTTTATGTTTTAAGTCACCTGGGGATAAATAATAATGAATAAAATAATTAAATTGCTAATTTGATCTAACGAGTGAAGATTTAACTAATCCTAAAATAAACATTTGTTTCCACTTACCATACACATCCTAAACATGTTTAATGCTACTGCATTACCAAACATTAAGTGTTACTAGGATTACCAAGTGCCAAGTGTATGCTTGAAGTGATCATACTTATGTGCTTAATTAATTACTATTTAATCTAGCTTAATTTAGCTTAATTTATTTCATAATTAACTATTTAATTACTTAAAGCATTAAAGGAAATTGCATAAAATACTAAATGTATAAAGGAAATAATTAATCTATTTCAAAGTACTACAAGGTTTATACAAAAGATCATCTTTATTATCACACACACTACTATGCTCAGCTATAATAGTACTTGAATAAACATTTGTACACTCTTTGACTCCTATTATGGACACTTAGGAAAATATTCTAACTTTTAAGTGGAAAAAATACTAAAGTTTCACTACAACTATGACAAAAGATATCATAAACATAGTGGATGAGTACAGATTTATAGGTGAAAATAGACATTGCATCAATGAGGTCATGTTAGCACATCTAATCATACACCCATGCAAGTACATTGACAAGGTCACATCGATGGGACCAAATTAATGAGGCCTCGTTAACGTGACTCAACATAACCCATGGCATGACTCATTAGATATTTACCTAAATCCCATGGTCAACCTATTAAAATAATATTAAAATTAATAATCACATAGGATTAATACCATCACACACACTTCAATAGCTAACAAATAAAATAATACAACTAGTTAAGATCTCAAAGCCAAGATACAACATAATCCAATCTAATGAGAAAGACATCAAAACAACTAAGGGTTATAAAGTAAAATCCAATCATGGGTTATGTTTGTGATCATAGATGATACTAAAACAAGGATCATAGATAGGAGGATCTTCATAGCTCAAGGAGAAGCAACCTAGAGAAGGAATGGGCTAGTATAAACAACCATAATAACCTAAATAATAAGCACTAGAAGTAATCCATGACATTGAACTCCTTCAGGAGAAGCCTGAAGTGGAATTTGTTCACTAGATTTTCATAGCAGAAATTGACCAATCTAGGTAAGATAACGCTTCTAGGCTAAGTCCTAATTTGGAGGTCACTTTGACTAAGGCTTTCTTGAAAAGGATAAGAACCAAGGAGGTCTAGAGTTCCATTCTCTATGAGTTGAACTCTAGATCCTTCTTAGAGATAGCATTGAATGAGATCCATACATAACTTCAAGGGGGTCCCATGTGGCTTGTTCTCTCTAGTAGTAGAGAATAATATATGAGGAAGACTTACCTATTCTAGAACAACTAACAAGAAGATGCATTGTTGAAAATCAAGGATATCACCATGTCCTACTCAATTGAGGCCATTGTAGAGGCCTATGATTGCTAGATACAAGGGACAACCTAGCTAAGATCTCAATGCATGCAAACCTAGAAGCTAAGAAAGAATGGATCCAATGATGCTATGGAGTAGATCGTAACAAGTACGATGCCCTTTCTAAGGTAGATCATGCATACATCAAGATTACTACCTACCATCTAAGTCCAATTATAAGGCTTAAAAGGATGACAACCTTCTTCACTTGGGCATGCACTGCTCTAAGAAAAAAATTCTTAGTCAACCTTCCCTAGCTCATTTTCCTAGAAATAAAAAAACATTTCAAGGAAAATAAGAATTGAGGAAAGACCCTCCCCTTTCCATGCCTTACCTGCAAGTTCTACAAAAGGGAAAGCATAGCTCACTATTTAAATGATATGGTTTATCATGCTCTTGCTACATCATGGTAGGAAATGATTACAGATAAAGCACTAGTTAAGTTATAAGAAGAGTAGCAACCACCATTGTCACCTATAACTTCACAAACTATACTAGAGGCATGTGCAATTATTGAAAGACTTAGAAAACTTCAAGAGAAGCAACTACAATAACAACAAATCTTTACAAGTGGAAGAGAACCATCTATCTACCATCTAGCCATGAGTCACTTAAATAAGGTCATAAGGATCATTAGTTGGCTAGATAGTGAGACTATCCTACTATTCTCAGCTCAAAGAAACCAAGTGTCCATAAGGCCTATTCCTAATGCTAGGAAGGTCATAATGTCCATCCTAAGACAAAAAATTCCTTAAAACTTAGGAAATGCTATAATCTTCTTTGTCATGTTGGAGAAAGATGAGGAAGCAACCATCGTGATAATGTAGCACAAATTCCAAGAAAAAATAGTGAAGATGGTGGTTGATAGGGCTTTTAATGTCCTAAATGTTCCTATAACATTAGTACTTGACATTGACATAATAGTGAACATCCATGCATCCGTGGGAGTAGGGAGCGGTTGAATAAGCACTACCCAACATAAGGAGGTTTTGGAAAGACTAGTTGGAACTAAGTAACTACTTCATGAGATCTTTGAGCTTTCAAATGAGATCACTAAAAAATAGTCATAGTTGCTTAAGACAAGAGGCAAACTACATATTGCCAACTTGCACTTGAGGACGCCACCATCGCCAATCGATAGTTGGCTATTGAAGTTGATGAGTTACGTGTTTGTAGTTCTAAACTGATGATCCTTAAATCTAAAATTACTAGGGGTGAAGCTTTCCAATAGCTTCAACAAAGAATTTAAGAGCTCAAGAATGAAAAGGAGGTTGCAAGCTTCAATGCATTCTTTTTAGAAGCCATGCATTTCAATACTAATAAGGATCTACTACAGGTCTAAAAGAAGAATTCAATCCTTACAAAGAACAATCACCACCTACACAACCTTGAGTAATAAAAGAACTAACTAGTTAAATTAATGCATCGATAGTAAGAATAGCTCACCAAGGTGAACCTAGATCGAAGGAAGTTGGTAGAAGAAAACTATAATCTCTCAATGGAGGAAGTTTATGCCTTTTGAAAAAATATTGTAATTGAGGTAGTTGCCTATAAAAATAAAATCCTATAGTTCAAGAATGTAAAAAATCACTACAAGGACCAAGTTGAACTTCTCAAGGAAGTTAATGAGAAGAAGATTTAGTTGGCAAAGACAAGAAAGAACGAGGTCCTCTAGAAACTCCAACAAAGAGGTGACATATGGGAATCCATCTTTGATGGACTGAATGCATTCAACAAGGAAGAAATCCATCTAAAGTAGTTGTATATTGAGGAAATGATGGAGTACATGAAGCTCACCAACCCCCATCATGCAAACTTGGTAATACTGACAACAAAAAGGCCAAGGTTAGAATTGGAAAAGTAGTTGGTTAGTTTCTACCTTCTCTATGAAGTGGAATTCAAGCTTCGCAATGAAAAAAAAAATAAAAGTTGAAAATACTTAACATAGAGCTTGAAGTTCTTAGGTTTAAATTCACTGATTAATGATCTATAACTAAGAACTTGGATAGGAGAATGAATGACTAGGGGGAGCTACAAAATCTTGTAAAGATATTCTAGATACAATGTAAAACCTTTGTATCTTAGTTTATCAACATAAAGGAACTATTTTCTTCAATAGCATGTCTATGGGATATTCCTACACTAGCCCACATTAGTGAATCCATAAGAACCATATATGTCCCATGAGGTAAATAATAAAAGATGAAAGCACTTTTGAATGATTTCAAACTTCTAGCAAAAGTAATGATAGCAGTAGGCCAACCTCAATCTCCACTAGTGCTAGGATAGAATGAGGGATCATTAGAGCTAAAGGAGCCTTCACATTTGGGCATGGTTTGAGACATCATTACATCTTTGTCTATCTTACAAGTGCTTATTAAATTTTTGTGAAGTGTTCAATTTTATTGTAATGAACATTCATTTCTATTATAATGTATAATCTAGCACTTAAAGTTAGTTAAGAGTCTTTCTATTTGTCTTTTAGTTAATAAATTTCATACCTTCCAATTTTGTAATGAACTTGATCCTAATTATGTTCACTCAAGGATGAGCTTTCAATCGGTCATGAGAATATGCTAAAACATTAATAAGATAGGCAATGTTGATGCATCCTTGTTGACATAGCCCTATTAACATATGTTTCTTGACACATCATAGGATTCATTCACGTAGATACATCAACATTGACATGGCCATTACCTATATAAATATGTGCATCCCTCATAGTTATCGCACTTTTTAGTCATAGCCTTAGTTGAACTCTTGCAGTTTCTTTTCCCTAAAGTTAGAATGTTTTTCCTATAAGTTCCTATACTGTGGATCTAAAATATTGTACTAAGTTTTATTCAAATTCCCATGTTTCTGAACACATTGGCACAATGGCAATAAAATTGAAATTTCTTATATCCGTTGCAACACTTAGACTAGCTTAACTTTACTTTTCTACACTTTACTTATACTTTCCATTACTTTCTTTAATTAAGTAATTAATGTTAGTAATCATAAACACATGAGTACAACCACTTTGAACATAGCATGTTAACACTTGGTAATCTCAATAGTGGATATTTGGTTCACCCAATACTCATCACTTGATAACCTAGTAGTGTTAGTGCTAGTTCAAGTTGTGTACAACAAGTGAGAATAGTTACTCCATGTTAGGATAATTAGTTACTAGATTATTTGATCAATTAGATAATTACTTGTTAAACCTCTATTCAATCATCTAGCTATTAGGAGAAAAATATACATCATATGCCTTTACCACATTTAACCATACATACAGATAAAACAAAAGTGTGAGTTATGAAAATAATGTTTTTATAATTACATAAATTACTATTTAGGAATTTTGGTTACTTGGGTAACTAAGTCTATAAAATTTGACTAGATCACTAGTGAATACTTGTGATTTGTATGGTTGAATGTAGGATATACCTACTACTCATCAATATTCAACACTTGAAACAACAATTGAAGGATTAGGAATTAGTACCTACCTTCACATATCCTCAATTTGAGAACATCATCATTACAGAATCTATACTAGAAAATGAAGAACATTAAGAAACAACTACTAAAGCCCTAATTTAGAAGTCATCTAATGAGATTATTCTCCTATCTACTCTTTAAAATGTTAAGATTGTAAATCATACTAATGAGGGTACTAACCCAAAAATATTTTTCCAAATGTTTATAGAAAAACTAACTAATTTAAACTTATAATGTATCCTAATGAAGGTTAATGCAAGTTTGACCATTGCTTTATTTTGTTCAATAGTTATCCTTGAATAGTGAAGAACAAGAATACATGATGAACAAAATTTTATTCATGTCTAATAAACATGCATTTTTCAAAGCTCATCCCATGCTCAAAATAAAATAATCACTTACAATAAAATAATAATAATAACAAAATTAATAAAATCCATCCTTATGATTGAAGAAAAGTGTTAAAAGATAACTCAATATATCATAATGAATTAACCAATTCCTAGATATGTTGTTTATGTATAATAAAATAAAGAACAAAAGATAAATAAGAATAAACACAATAGTTTAGGAAAAATGGCTTGACCCATTGAGAAAGTTTAAAAATCATCTATGTACCTAGAAGAATAAGTAAATAAGAAGTCTAAGATGAAAGAAGATGAAATGTAACATCTCATAAAATAAGGAAAAATAATAATATAGATAAAGTAGAAGATTGTGTAAGTGAATAAGACACACAATATGAGAGTCTAAGAGTAGGATACAATACTCATTGAAAAGAGCATAAACTAAATCCATTTGATAGTGATATTTAACAATTAATGTGATGGAAACATTATTCCACAAATGATTAAATAATTAAGTGCAATTATTTAATTTGATAAATGAGTTGGTTACACCAACTATTTTTTTCTTAACTCTAAGTATAATAGATCTTCACTGGCTAGACATACATAAAGTAATGCTTAAATAACCACTTGAAAATATTTCTTTAACAAAGAAAGGAAAAATGAAGATTATTATCAAGAATCCACATATACTTACTAAGTTTATGCATCTTCAACATTAGGCATTTCAAGGAAATGTATTAGTTGAGAAATTCAATGTGGTTGATTACTGGATAAGATATGAGTGGCAACATACAAAATCACCAGATGTCCTTGGCTTTCTTTCAATTAAGAAAGCTCCAAACATAGAAGACCTTCATTGGAATATTTCCAAAGTAGTTGGGAAGATGAGAGAGCTTTTTGATATAATAACAAATTCATGGAATACTAGTTTAATCAAGATAGAATATCCAATGATGTAAGTTATTTGGAATTTTAGACTTTTGATTTTATTACTCTTAAATTTTTAAAAATTGTTGAAGTAATTTGAAAGAATCATTAATATTATACAAGTCTATCATTTGTAGATACAACATGTTAAGAATCCTAGCCATCCATGTGAGATTGAAAGTAGTAAGCTACAATTCATGGATATTGATATCAATTATAATGAGGTTTTAAATTATGTTCATCATCATACATAATGAAGAAGATGATCATGTTTAAGATCATAAAATAATGTACAAGTTTGCACGTAAAATTATTTTATGCTAAATATATTGGTTGTTATTTACATCATGAATGTATTCAATGTTAAACAAAAATGACATAAATTAAAATTTTTCCTCAAGTAGTATGTTCCATGGACATTATTACCTTAATTGAAACTCTTTCAAGGTTCACAATACAATCATCATGTAACATATGAACCACATTGAAATGATACAAGATTAAACATTCAAAATAGAATGATTCTTCAAACATGGGAAGCAAACATAGACTTTCAACCAATAATTCATAAATACATTGTTATTAAGTATATTGCAAAATATGTAGGAAAATATAAAAAGAAGTCATAATCCTTTCATGTCTTCATATTGCAAACTCTCTATAACATCCCTATTAATTATAAATAACTAATAAAGATATTATGAAACCCCAAGGATCTAAATTTAACCTTGATTTACTAATTTCAAAGAAATCCATAAAATAGATTTTAAAAATTATTAATTAGAATAAAAAATATAGTAAAGATATATAGCATAGCAAAAATTATAATACTCAAGTATATAATTAAATAAAATTTATTTAATGGGAAAAAGAGATTTGCATAGCCACAAAAAGATAAATGTCAAAAATTGTCACTAAGTGCATCAAAAAATAGTATGTAAAATAATGATCCCAACAACACTTTTTTTTTCCCTAATTAGACCTCTAGAAATANAAAATACAAAATATGTAGAAGTTATATTCAAGTTCAAAAGGCCTATTTTGTACAAAATTGATCCAGTTTTCATCCCATGTTCCTCTTTTGATGATTTCCTACCTACTCAGATTTTTGCTTCAAAATGTAGGAGAAGTTAGAATCCCTCAAATAAGAAAAGTTATTATATTTTCCTCTTCATGGAGAATAAAGGTTTTGGACCAAGGGTCTCAGGATATGAGCTTGATAAATATTTTTAATTAAATATTTAAAAATGTTTTAAGGTCTAGAAATGCCATAAAATTTTCCAAAATGTTTCAAGATCCAAAAATGCCACAAAATGTTCCAACAATCCAAATGAAATTCAAAAATCCTAAAGAATGTATATTTTATCTAGGCATCTCTAAAGGCTAGGTCTTGGTTACCCTCACTACTAAAGGGACTCACCAATACCACTTGGAATAACCTTACTACTATCAAGAAATTATCTTTGTGAGGCCAAGCAAGTCATTCATGGCTAGGTCTTGGCAATAGCCTCACTATTAGCATCCTCAATGGCTAAGGCACAAGTATCATTAGAAGGAAAGATCTTGAATATGCCTCACTGCATGCCACTTGACTCAACTAATTAGTGCCATGATCTCAACTAAATCCAGAGCCTCACATGAATTTACGAAACAAAATCCAAAGTAGGAAATCCATCCAACAACCCTTGTTCTTGTGGGATGGGTCTCACTACAGAACCTTCACTACTACATGCAAACAAGAGCATCTAAAAGATTTGCAATTCCCACTATCAACTAAGAAAAGTTGGTTATGCAAATATTATTATTTTATTCCAATAATCCAAAAGATTTCCAAAATGGCCAAAAATCCATAATAGCAAAAATTTCACAAAATTCTTGCAAAGTCATGTTTATGTCATGAGTTGAACCAAGAACCATGTTCATATCACAAGTTGATTCAAATTATTCATAAAATATATAAGGAGCTTGTTAGGTAAATTTTCCACAATTTCAGAAATTCATTAAGAGATAGAAAAAGGTATGGACATGATTAAAATATTATTTTCATATAAACATGCCTAAAATGATTAGAATCCAATAGAATCTCGACATAATAATAAAAATCATAGAATAATAGTAGAAGATGAAAAAACAAAGAGGAGGAATAAAAAATCCACAATAATATAGGTCAACTTCATAAAAAGAAACATAAAATAATATCTCTTGTAGGATCTACAACAAAATAGCGCAATCGTATTAAAAGAAAACTAAAATAATCTTCCTTCCTTGTGTTGGTAGAGCTCTTAATTTATTTATATTAAAAGATGATTTCCTACCATATTCTCTTAATTTATTTTTTCTTTGCTTAACATTTCATACCTAAAACCCTTCTACAAACTATGATGAAATGTATCTAAGGCCTAAACCTATTTATAAGAGGAAAAATGTAAGAGATAGGAATAAATTCGGCTATAAAAAGAAGAAGAAAAAGAAAAAAACATGATGGAACAATAATTTGGAAAATGATGGTTACAAAACCAAATGGCCAAAAATGGTAGTAGAGGAGGTGACAAAAGAAAATGTGAGGTGGTGCATAAAAGTAGTATGCATATAACATATATGTCCTTTCTTCCAACTTTGCATGTGAATGTGCTTTTTCCATGGTGTCTAATTCAAAATAAAATTTTGTTTTTATTTCTTAATTCTTTAAAGTCATTTTTATAAGTTTATTTTTCCTAATTTCTCTATTTATTAATACCCTTAGTCAAACACTCATAACATGCACACCAGGTCTCTAAATCAAATTTTGTTTGAACCTATAGAATCCTTATCAAGTGTTCTAACTAATCATATGCTAAAATCTTATCTAGGCTTTACTTATCATAGTCATCCAATTTAGATACTGAAACATTTATAGTATTTTTGCAAACTAGAAAATGTAATATCCTGAAAACCATAACTCTAATTCTAGTAAGCCAAAGGTCAAAATTTAATTTTTTGAACATTTTGGACATGTTGCTAAGGTTAGAGTTTTGGTAGGACATCATCTTAAGATACTTTCTTAACAAAGGTAATTTATGTAATATTTTATTATAATTAAAAATAAACTTCAAATCCTAGTTTAATGACAAAAAGTAACAAGGAATATGTTTTGGGTAGGGCTTAGGTTCAAAATTGCTCTATGAAAAAATTATTATATAATCACATATACATAATAAAAATAAAATATGCATAACTAGATGTGCATAATAAAGAACAAATGTACACAAGTGAATGTGCATAATAAAGATTGAAGGTTCATAAGTCAATGTGCATAAAGAATAAAATATGCATAGCCAAATGATTATAAAAGCATAAAAATAGATAAAAGGAAAAACATATTGTAGTCACTCTATTTTAACATTTAATCATAAAATATTTAAAAAATCTATGGGTAAGCTCTAATAATAGTAAAATAGAGGGTAAAAAACTTTAAGAAAGTATCCTAGAAAGCATATTACATTCAATTATGTTGAAAACAAATAACAATAACAACAATAATAATAATAATAATAAGCTAATCTATTCAAATGAATTTGATACGATTAAAGAAGTAATCATATGAATTAAATTAGATGATTACATTTATGCAAATTTATAGGCTATGACATTCTGAAAACCTAGAAAAAAATGTAATGAATGCATACAAAAGACTCATGATGGATGCCACAATTGATAGAGACATTTGTGCTATGGAGATTTATCATATGCTATATAAACTTCCATTTAATAATATAAATGTATCTAGAGATATCTATAAAAAAGTTACACTAGTTGTAGATGGAGATAAGAAACCTAAAACATACACATCCCTTATCAATGCATATGAAAAGAGACCATTGGAAATGGAAGGATTTTCATTATTGAACATTGTAAAATATTTTACATTTACCTCTAAAAGGAGAGAGGTACCAATGTGGAGGACTTGACCACAACCAATTTTTGTCAAAACATATCCTAGATTTAGAGTGGCTTCAAGAGTAGGAGATGAATAATGGATAGATTATTATTGGGCAAAATTTCTATGACACTATCTTTTAGAGATGTAAGATATGACCTAGGAAGAAATGATGAAGAAATTAAACTAAAATGGATTTCTATTCAACATATATATGAATTAGAAGAGGAGACATTCAATGAACATTTTGAACATGCTTAAGAGGAAGAGAGATATCATTCCAAAAAGATAGGAAGATATTGAATATAATTTTGAAATACTAAATCAGGGATAGAGATAGAAAACATGAATGGTTAGCTACCTATCTTGATGAAGATATTGCAAAGATTGCTATGTCTTTTATTCATGGTCATAGCTCACATGGGATAACAACACCATCAAGAAATGACTGCAAAGAGGTGGAATTATATTCCCTAGGAATTAAATAAAAGAAATGCTACAAGATTCTCACTAGCCACCTATATTTTATTTTTTAATTTTTCTATCCTTTCAATGTGCTCTTCTACATATTCTCTACATTTATTTTTATTGTGTTTTTATTCATTATTTTTTATAGAATTTTTATTCATTATATCTTAGTGTTTCATTCGGAAATTGTTAGATATTGGTTTGTTGTAGACATTTCCATTTCTTTCTACTATCTTCTTTCTACAATTGTTTTTTCTCTATGTATTCATGTTTAATTCTTTTTGTGGTTAGTCTTATTTTTTGATTTAAAAAGTTATTATGTATGAACAGAGAGTTGGTGCAAAATATACAATTTTAAAAGAAGGATGAGTAAATATAGGTTAATAAAATAGTTTAATTTAATTTAGAGAAATTTTTTAGAGAGGTGGATATTATGTTTTTATCATTATAAGAGATTTATATTATAGTATTAGTTTTCTCATATGTTATTTATTCAATTTAGCAATTTGTTTGGGGTTATGGGCATTATGGTATTATTATTATAAGGGTGTATATAGTGTTAGTTTTTTTTTGTTTCTTTTTCCCCTAATTATAGATAGGTTCATAGAGTAGTTATTTTTGAGTGTAAAGTTAGGTTGGATCTATACTCCCCAGGACATGCCTATATGCTAACAACATAGGAAGTGCAAATAGGGTGTTGGCACTAAGTTTTAAACTTAGCACCTTCAAGAACAAACCTCTATGAGGGAACAAACTAACCAATGGGTTGTACAATAGTTTTTATTAATGGGTTAATTGTTTAGGGGTGTTGGAACCTGAAATAAGTAAAACATAGGTATGCCCCAATATTTATAGAAGTTTATAACTTAGTGCTACTTAGTTGAATTAAACCTATGACCTAGGATTATTAATGGAATCATTGTTTGATTCAAGGATTTATGTGTTTAAATTTGTAATATGTATTAGGGGAACAACTTTCTCTTTGTGTACATAAGTGATATATTATTGTTTATAGGATCATAGTTTCAAGATTGTATGTTAACTATAGTTGTAATTTGATTTATGTTTTTTTCAATGTATAGGCTATTTATTAAATTTAATAATTTTTTAAAAAGGTATAGGTATTATGTTATTAGTATTATAAGAGGTATATACTATATTGTAGTTAATTTGTGTTTAGAAGTATATATTGTACTTTATTTTAAAGAACCATAATAGTTTGGATTCATAGTATGTTGTTTTATTAAATAAGGGTGGTGAGATGTTTAATATTATATATGTTATATATTAAATTCAAAAATTTGTTTAGGGGTGTTCATATTATGTTGGTGTTGTTACAAAGGGTATATATAGTAGTATTAGTTTTTTTTATAGGTTATGTGTTCAATTTGACAAATTATTTAGGGGATGTCGATATGATGTCATTGTTGTTATAATGGAATATATATTGTTATTTATTTTTTAAAAATATTGTTATAGAAAATTTTGTAGAGTAGTTATTTAGGAGAGACATATATGGTATGTTTAGGGTTATACATATCGGTATTATAAAGGGTATATATTGTAGTATTAGATTTTTTTTGATAGGTTATTTGTTAAATTCAACAAATTGTTTAGGATGTGTGATCTTATAAACATGTATGTAGTGTTATTTTTTTTTATAGATAGGTTTGTAAAGTAGTTATTTAGGGGACGCATATTTAGGGGTATATATAGTTTTATAAAATTTTGTAGTATTATTTGTACTTGGATTTTCTAGGCTACCTAGGGTATGGTATTGTTTGTGATGATTTTTTTTTTTTTTTATGAAAAGGTTAGCTCTACATAGGACATGATCCCAAGTTAAAAGCATAGTAGCTACATAGGAAGTGCAAAGGGGGTGGTGGTATTGGTAGCAACATGATAACTACATAGTAAGTGTAAATAGGGTGGTGGTACTAGATTCTGTGAGTATAAAAATTTGTATTATTAGTTGTAGTGGGTTTGTTTTAATGCTACCTTATTGAAAGTTATGTGAGGAGGGTTTTGCATATGTTGTAATGCTATAAGTTTAGATATAGAAGTTTATGTGTTTATTAGTATAAGTGATTTTTCTTAGGAATGACATGAGCACTATATAGTATTTTGTATATTCAAGTGACAATAAGGCATTATTTCTACCCTCATCATGAAGCCTCTCTTCTTTTCTATTTCTCTACATTTTTATTGTCTTTCTTGCCTACTCGTTTGTCTCTTCTCTGCAATTGCTTTCCTTGTATTTTTATAGAATTTTTGTTCATGCTATCTTATTGTTTTGTTTGGTAGGTAGTAGATATAGTGGTTTATTATAAGCATTTTCATTTATTCTTACTAGATTCTTTCTATAGTTTATTTAATCCATATGAATTTATATTTAAATATTTTAGTATTTACTGTTGTATTTTTCAATTTAATATATCTCTATGCATTTTTCTTAAAATCCTTCAATGGATGGTGTTATGTTTTATATGTAATTTCTTTAACATTTGAATGTGATTGATTGATATACTCTATAGAAAATATTTTTAAATTGTTAAAGTATTTGTAGTGTTAGTTATAAATTTTTTTATTGAAAACATGTATAAATGGATGAACATGTTATTACGATAACTAATTTTTCACATTTCCCACTTGAATGTAGGGTATTGTGGTTTTTTCTCTAACCTTGTGGTCAACGTGTTTGGCCTTTCGCTTTGATAGAACAACATTTTTGCCCTTCCCTACCTTAGATTGTAGCATATTAGGAATTTTGGATTTTTGTGGGGAAGGAATGGTAGCATGTACATAACAAAGACTAAGAAATCTCATTGTTTTTGGCTTAGTCTCCCCTAATTCCCAATGTTTTGGACTACCTCAGCCCTCAAGCCATTATTATTTGGATTTTTCACTTTCCCAATATCATCTATAGTCTTGCAATAGCCTTCTAATTTTTTATGCTAAGGCCTTATTCCCAAACCATGCATCTACATAACAAAATAGGATAAATGATTGTAAAAAATATTTTTTTTGCCTTCCAATTCTAAACTCATAATGCCTTACATTTTGGATTTTTCTTTTTTAATTGTCAAAACATGGCAACCATATTATTTTTGCTAAGTGGAAGTCCTCTTTTCTATTTATCCTCGATACCTACTAACCATTATTCACTTTGTAGCATTGTATGGTTGTAAAACATACTACTAAGGAGTGAAACTCCCAAAAAATGTTGCTAGAACATCATGATTTTCACAATAAAAATTGGATCCCTCTCATTTGCAAATTGGATTTTCACCAAATTCTTGAACGTGAGTGTTTTCTTAAACCTTATACTTGGCTTTACCAAGAAGATCCAATTCTCTAGAACATTATCTTAGTGATGATTAGTTGTTGAAGAAATCCTTAAAAGCTTCATGTTTTTTTATCGAAAAAACTTATAGGTATCCTTGCCCCACCTCAACTATGACCTATAAATTTGGGGTTTTCTTTCTTTTTTTATTTGTGAAAACATAATAATCCTAATTTTTTGATAAGTTGGGGTCCTACTATTCTATTAATTCTTGATGTCTTCTGCTCATTCTTCACTTTGTAGCCTTGCATGGTTGTAAAACACACAAATGAGGGATGAAACTATTCAAAAATATTTCATGTCATTGTAATGAATGGAGTTATTTCTTAACTTTTTCTTTACCATTTATTTGCTTAGTGTAGAATTTTCAACTTTGTTCATGCACTTCTAGTTTTTCCTTTCTTGTCACTTTCTAATATTTCTTAAATGAATAAACAAAATAAAGGCATTCTTCAAAGGGTAGTAGTCACCAAACAGAAGATTGAGGAAGAAAGAGAAAACTAGTATTACTTCAAGGAATAATGAAATTTTTTTGCTAAATTTAGTAGAACTTGCAACCAAGGTGGAGGAACATAAAAATGAATCTAAGATTGAAATAAATACAAAGCAAAAATTTTCAATTACAAAACCTTTGAAAGAGAAAGATAAAAATAAGGGGATAAATTTGGATTTTATAGGAACCCCAAATAGAGAGGATGAAATAGATTATATTTTATTTAAGAAACTTGAAAAATTTATAAACATGCATAAAACATTTTCAAAAATTCATAGAGTTTTTAGGGTTCTAGGTGAACAACATGAAAAGCCTCAACATGTAATTGTTAAGTTTCATGATGTAGAAGATAGCGTGCATGTTTGAAAACATCAAAGCTACATGAAGCAAACTGAAAATGGGGAAAATATTTAGATAAATAAGGATCATATTTAAAAGGAACTTGAAAAAAGGGCTAAATAATGGAAAAAGGTTAAGGTAGCTCATGAACAAGGTTTGGTTGTATACCTAAATGCTAGCAATATGGTAATCATTACAAATAACTAGCATTCCAAAAATTATACAAAAAATGTGTAGACCCTTTTAAGGTGTGGATTTCTTAATATTGATGGTGGAATTGCAAATAAAGTTATTTCTTTAACTAGTATTAGCTTATTTGATAGATTTGATATTTTTGATTTTGTTGAAGCTTAGGAAGATGTTGGTTTTGTAGATTTTGTAGTTTCTAGATTTATTAAATTTGTTGCAATAAATGCAAGAGTAGGATGAAGAGGCAAACCTTTGAGGGACATTGTCATATTAGTGAGAAAATATTTTAAAAATTGTTCTTTTAGAAAAATTGATGATCATAAACAATATGTTTGGCTAAAAATCTTATGTAAACATGGTTCTGCTTTTCTTGTTGTATCCTATTTTTGCTATTTTGCTCCCGGAGATGCTACATTATATAATTCTATAGAGCTATCTCATGATGATCCTTTTCAATTCTTAGGCAAAGATATTGTAGAATTTGTAGTAAAAGAAATAGTATTTATTTGTGGAGATTTTAATCCAGGTATGGGTTTAGAGTAAAAAAAGTAGTGAATGATAACATACTATTTGTAGTTTAAATATTGTTGAGGATCACAATTGGACCTGATATTTTGTAGATGGTACAATTAATAAGATAGGCCAACAAATATTACAATTAAAAAAAAAAACTTTTTTATTTTGTAATTTGCAATGGACTTTCTAGATGTTCTCAATCTTCATCATTTATTTTTATAGGGCCTCAAGTAACTCTTGCATTAATTTTCTTTTATGTTCTTATGAATATATTGATTTTATTAAGGAGTTAAAGTTGAACAAGACTTAGCAAATTATTTCCATCATCATGTCGAGTTTTTATTGTAAATTCCAATCATTTTGTTGAGAAAAAAATGAGAATAGAAAAATTGTTAGTATAGATTCATCGTAGTAGTCAAGAAAAATATATGAATGCAACACATAATAATGATCTTTTGAAAGATAACATAAAGATCTTGAATAACATTTTCTTACAATAGCTAGCTAAGTTGTGAGTTAATAACAGGTGTTTAGAATACTTGGTCCTATGAGGATTACATGTAGGCTATACAAAATATTAAGAATGCAAATAAGAGCCATAGACAAGGTTTAGTGCAGGCATATAAATGCTTGATTAGAACTAAGTGAAGGAAATTTATTGGGACACAATAGGAATATTTTGCTTACACAATTAAAAAGAAACCTAGTCAAATTTGGTAATGTTTTCATTATAAAACATCTTCATCATTGAATTTTTATTTTCAAGATATTTACTTATTATACAATAAGCTATTTACAGGGCAAGATAATATGTCTACTATGATTGTATAATAAGAACCTCTCCAATTTACTCATGAGGAAGTCAAAGAGGGTATTAAAAGGCCAACATCTAGCAAAGCTGTAGATTCAAATGGTTTATATGAAGAATGATTATAATGGCCATGATATGCTATTCATATAGTAATTCAGCAATGGCACAAAGATTAAATCAACATTGGAAAACTATTACAACTATATTATTATATAAAAAGGAGAAAAATAGTTTGAATAATTATTGAATGATCATTGTGAGTAATATTTTTGCTAAGTTGCTAGGCACTCTAATAGTAAAGAGAATCAATCCTTGGGCTGAAGGTAACTAGGTCAGGGTAAGATGTCAAGTAGGTTTCAAGCAAAATCACTCTACTATTGATCACTTAATTACTCTTAGATACTGCATGAAGTTTACAAAAATTCCTAATTAAATTTTTTTTATTTATTTTATTGATTTTTCAAAAGCATATGATTTAGTGATCAATACAATATTATGGTTGTGCTTGCATAAAATTATCCTTTTTTTAGATTTAAAAACAAGAACTTAAATATTGTATGAAGAAGTGATGATTGAAATTATAGACAATAATTCTAAGAAAAAAATTCAATTCTAGAGAAAAATTAGAGTTAAGCAGGATTGTCCATTTTCTCTAACTCTCTTCGGTATCTTGATTGATGAAATGCAGAAATGGTTGTGGAACAAGAAAGATAGTTATGTTATCAAAATTGGATTCCAAGTAGTGAATCTTCTTTTATATGGAGATGATGTTTCCTTGATTTCTACTATTGCAAAAGGTATGCAAATATGTTACAAATTTTAGAAAATTATTGTTGTTCATCTAGAATTTAAGTAAATGTAGATAAAACTAAATTGATAATCTAGGGTAAAAGAAATAATTTTTATAACTTCTATTTTGGAGATACTACTGTGCAAATAGTAGATTCTTTTAAATAGTTGGGTCTCATTTATATGAAAAATTACATATGAAGGAAATGCATGAAAAAAAAAAGATCTTTCAAAAATAAGTGCAAGGATTTAGGTTTCTAGTCTTGAAAGGTTAGAAAACAAATTTTGCAAACTATCATCTTTCCTACTATATTGTATGGATGTGTTGTTTGGGGACTTGGATTTATTGCTAAACTTGGGAAAGATATTGAAAAAGTGTAAAAAACTTATATTCTTAATGAGTTAAATGTGAAGATGCAAATACCTTACTCAGTATTATTATGTGAATATGATTTATCACCTTTAGAAGATAGTAGAAGCTTTATGCAAATTCGTTACATACACTTATAGCTTGCATAACTCAAGGAAAGAAAAATTATCTAAAGAAGTTCTTAAGGATTCACAAGACTATGGTTGGTATTTTGAAGGGATAAAATAATTGAAAAAATGAAATATCTCTTGGGAGGATGTGCAAAATAATCCTAAGCATATTCACCAATTAGTCAATCAACAATTTTAACATAGATGTGAACTAATGTGGAAGGAAAGAGAGAATTTTATTTACACTACATTAGATCTAATAAAATAGATGTAGAAGCTCACTATCTCTCATCTATTATTTTCATCAAGTACCAGAATGCTATCAACAGGGATTGCTTAAGTTTTCACCATCTTAGAATTGAAAGAGGAAGATGAATTCAACTCCTTTGAGAAAAATGTACTATTAGGATTTGCATGTCAAGATCCCTTGAAGATGTGTTACATGTGTTTCTATCTTGTTCTATGACTAAAAATATGAGACAACATTATCATGTTATAATAAAAAGCCTATATGATTTATTTTTTATGTTTCCATTAGCTATTGGTTAATTTGTAGAGTCTATCTTTATTTTTAATGAAAATGTAATATCTATTTAATAGATCCTATGGGTCTTTAGAAATAATAAAGCTTTGTGTTATTTCATTTCACTATTATTTTATTAATACATTTATCCCATCTATAATTATTTACATATTGAAGGCATAAGTATTGAAAAGAGTCCACAATTTTTAAATTCTCATCATGAAATTTAAAATTATATGATTTCTTTCTTATGTCACATATAATCATTTTAGTTTTTTTTATTAACTTGCAATACAAAAGAAATGCAAAAATGTTCTAAAATTTATAGTTTATTAGAGAGGCCTTTCTTAAAAGTAGATATGAGACCAACATCTACATAAAGAACTAGGGTCACTACTTAAGAACCTATTTTTACAAAATGTCTATTTTTTCCATTACACATCCAATCATGCAACTCATGAATGGAAATATCAAAGAGAGTGAGAAATACAAGAGAACTTTCTTCCTCCCCAATTTTACTCCAAAATTTAAAATTATGCTTTGATTCACTATTTACAAGGTTAATGATAAGTTTTTTATACAACTTTTAAGTCAATACAGAGTTCTAGAAAAAGGTCTATAATTTTTAGCAATAGCCATAACTATTTTTAACTCACAAAATCATAATTTTTTTTAAATTAATAAAGAAAATGAATAATATTTTGTAAGGCTCCTTTGTAAATAATTAATTAACCTAACTCAAACTTATCTTGGTTACATGAAGGGTTTTCCTTGCATCAACTGGTGAGTATTTTTTGTAAGCCATGTTATTCTTAGCTATAATCTAAGTTATCTCTCTTGAAAGATCTCACCATGAGAAGGAAGAATGTGATTCAATAACTAAACCAAATATAAATACACTAGTCTATACTTTGGGTGTAGAGGAGATCCAAATAGATAAAGAGTATACTCCTAAGTTAAAGTATAATCATTGATTTTTTAATTTAATCTATCAGTAGTTACACATGATTACAATGGTTTAGTAAAGAGTCACAACTCATTACAAAGGATAAAATAACATAATAAGTCCCTACTTCATAACATGTGGAATAATAAAGACTATATAAATAAGAGTGATGAAGGATAAAGACAAGAACATGAAAAAACCACTAAGCTAAAGAAGTGACATTGAAACAACAAACATAATAACCTTTATAATAGAAATGGACTACAAACCATAACAATTCATAAAATTATGAAAGAGTGAACAGTGAACATGAGCATGCAATAACGCTTGAAGATGTTACAAAGCAGAAGAGTCATAATGAGCACCTGAGTACTAAAAAACCAAAAGGTTAACAAGTTACATGTAAACAAAAGAAGTTAAGAATGATCTAATTTCCTAAATAGGAAGAGAAGATCCAAGGTGTACTATTCATAATTTGGTCCAGTTTCCTAAAAAAGAAGAGAAGACTGTTTAGAAGGTTGCAATGGTAAAAATAAAAATAAAAAAATAAATAGAAAAAAGAAGAAGAAGACTTATAAAGAAGTATTTGTAAAATCCAATGAAGCTAAGTTAAAAGAAGCTTAGAAAAGTCTAAGTATAAAAGTTTCTAATACATTGAGTTGTGAACAATGATCATTAGTGTATTATAACCTTATGATGGAGAAGTAAATGTGAACTATTAGAAGATGCATTACTAGAAAGAATAACATTACTAGATGATAGGAACTTCTTAGCAAGGCAAAACCTAGAGATATAGCAAGCCCAAGAATGATGTTACAAATTTACTAGAATAAGGAACAAGTATTAACTGATGTCAATAGTACAATGTAACTCTATTCATCATAAGAGGATTCATAATCCACCATGTCAATAAGACTTATAATACTTAGAACTACCAAGAATTATGAAGAGAAACTATCATTACGAAGATAGGTTCGATCTTATATTTCCATAATATTACTATTACTATTAGTTATAAGAAGTAGATTTCCTTATAAAAGATCTTGAGGAATAAAAAAATATAATATGATAGTTAGAGTTGTTAAAGAAGACATAAATCAAATTCTAATAGCCTAGCACTCAAAATCATTACACCTTGCACTCAAATCATTACACCTTTCATGTAGATTAGAACTTACCTAACAATGAATTTTGTTACCTTAGAAACATTCTAACAAGTACCATCAACTATGATGCAGTAATTCGTGTGATATAAATAAATGATTTGTTCCTATTTATAGATATAGGAACTTACTGTACTATGATAGAAATCTTGGGTGAGGGAAGCACTTAGCCCTAGGAAGGAGATATTTTGAGGCATTCCCTCTTTAAAACATTGCTTTTTCACTATACGGTTGTTGGGACATGCACTAGACAATAAAGTAATGTAATGGCCAAGAATTTGGAACTAAGCTTCCCCTCCCATTTGTAGTAAGAAAATGAAAAAGCAAAAGTGAGACAAAAATAGGTAACACCCTAAACAAAAATGATTGAGTGAGGGTTAATGTATTCACTAATGAATGACAAAAGGGTACATGAATTGATTGCATCCCATTTCTCATCGTATGATCTAACCCATGGCCATCTTGCAAATATGTATACAAATGTTTATTAAATGTTATTTGAATATGTGTTATACTTTATTTGTGTACAAATAAGGTTACATCATTCATTCTAGAAAGATGGCCATTGTTAGATTTGCATTTGCATACTTAAATAGTTTCATTGTTTCCTTGGATAATACAAATAATTTTTCTCCATTTTTGAAGATGACATATTCCTCAAAGCCATTGTACTCACCATACAAATACTAGCCACCATCATTGAAGCACACATTGTTGAGATTGTTTAGTCTATTGAAATTATAGAATTTGATATTTTCAACTATTGCAACCGTAGATTCTACTTGGTCAAGGTTACCAAAGGTGGGAAACTAACACTTGCTAAAATGATAACTAAAAACAACATAAAATAATATATTAAAGTATGGTGAGGTAACCCAAATTCTATTTCTAATTTTTGGTAGTTACATTTACCAAAATTCTATTTCTGGTTTTTGCCATTACATTGTACTATAATTCTATTTTTGGTTTCCACCATTACATTATACCAAAATTATATTTCAGGGTTCTAGGATTTTTCTCTGCCCTTTTCTACACTCAAAAATATATGAGCTAATGAATTAACTATCTACTTATGCCCATGGTTTTCATCCCAATTTATGATTTTTATGTAAATTCCATGTGTGTTGCTATTTTGATTTCTATTTGCCTATTATGTTTTTCTTAATTTTATTATTCTATAATTTGGTGTTAGAGCCATGTTTGATTTTTTGTTTTTTGTCAATGGAAAATGTAAAATAAAATATTCTATTTTTGTTTTGCAACACCAAATTTTCACTATGATAGGTTAAGATGTAAGTTGTGCTTGCACAAATGGATTTTGATGATGCACTATTGGGGTTTGACAAGATGCCCTCATCTTGTACACACCAGAGGCAAAAAAACATAGGGATCAAAAGACCCTATCTCAAATTCATCTTCATCTTTCAAATAAAATTCTGTAGGACATTCTAAAGAAGAAAACCCCCATTGTATTATGGTTAAAATTAGAGCACCTAAAATAGTGATTGTATTCACACTATATGATAGAAGGTAATGATCACTTAATTTTTTTAAAAGAAATTGTCTATGATCTAGACAATATGAAGGTTATGTATGATGAAGAAGATTTAGGGTTGATCCTATTGTATTAGCTTCCTTCTTCATATACAAATTTTAGAGATACTATACTGTATAGTGATGATTTTCTCACTATAGATGAAGTTGATGATGCTTTGTTTTCTAATGAGGAATGCAACATCTTGCGGTTGGATCAAACATAGAAGTAGAGGACCTTGTAGTTAGAGGTAGGACACAAGAAAGTAATTCTTGTGGTGCTTATAAGGATAGATAAAAATCTAAACATATAAGAAATCATATTTGGGTTTTCTATATCTCTAGGTTTAGGGACACTTGATTACATACATTCTGATCTCTCAAGATCATCTAGAGTGCTTTGTAAAGGTGGTGCTAGCTATATGTTGAATGTCATTAATAAATTCACCAAGAATGTTTGGGTGTTCTTCTTGAAGAAAAAGAGTGATGTGTTTGCTACATTCAAGTTGTGGAACAGTATGATTGAGAAGTAGATAGGAAAGTAAATAAAGAATCTCCACACTAATAATGGCTTGGAGTTTTGTTTTGATGAGTTTAATGCTTTCTGCAAGATAGATGGAATTTTAAGGCACCTAATAGTTCCTAGTACTCCATAGAAAAATGGTGTAACAGAGTGAATGAATATGACTTTGATGGATGAAGTATGTTGTATGCTCTCCAACTTTGGTTTACCTAATTCATTTTGGGCTAAAGATACTACTACAACTTGTTTTCTTGTTAACCGATCTCCCTCAACTACTAATGACAAGAATACTCTAGAAGAGGTATGGCTTGGTACTCCTATTAATTATTCATATTTGAAGATATGTGGATGTATTCCATATATTCATGTTGATAATGGAAGGTTGGAATCTAGATCTAGGAAATATGTCTTTCTTAGGTACAAGTCTAGTGTTAAAGGATATAAGCTACGATGTCTAGAAAATAGTAAAGTCATAATCAGTAGAAATGTTATTTTTTATGAAATTTCCATGCTTCATGACTTGCTTTCTAGAGATTCTTGTGATTTAAATCAGTAGAAGTTAAACACATAGCTATATTTTTAGTTTGGGTTAGAATCTACACTAGAGTGTACATCTCTCCCTAGCTTAGAGATGCAGGGTGGTATTATTTCATCTTTACCACCACCTCCTTAGAAGAGATATTAGACCTAGAATAGATATTACACCTCCTTAGAGATATAATGAAGTTGACCTAGTAACTTATTCTTTGAATATAGCTAAAGGTATTATTTTTAGAAGAAACTTCCACCTATTCAGAGGTAGTTAGTTAACATAACTCTAGAAGTTGAATAATTACCATGTAGGAGGAGAGAGAATCACTTCATAAGAATGACACATGGAACTTGGTGAAATTACCTAAGGGTAAGAAATTTGGTCATTGCAAATGGATGTTAGGAAGGAAAGAAGGCATACTAAGAGTTGAAGAAGTGACGTAAAAGGTGAGGCTAGTCACAAAAGACTATAGTTAAGTTCTAGATGTTGACTATATGTGTCTGCTACAATTGTAAAGCATTGTTCAATTCAAGTTTTTCTTAGTATTATGGCCATGCATGATTTTTAGCTTGAATAGTTGGTAGTGAAGATAGGTTTTCTGCATGGAGAACTTGAGGAGAATATCTACATGCAACAGCTAGATGGTTTTATGGTTTCAATAAAAGAAGACCATGTTTTCTTACTAACAACTCTCTTTATGCCATAAAGTAGTCACCCAGACAATGGTATAAGAAGTTTGACTCATTTATGATCACCCATGATTTCAAAAGAAGTAGTTATGATAGTTGTGTTTATTTCAAGAAGATTAATGATGGGTCATTTGTATACCTACTCTTATATGTTGATGACATGTTGATAGGAACCAAGGATAAAGGGGAGATAAGAAAGGTTAAGGGCCAAGTTAGTAAGAAATTTGAGATGAAAGACTTATGGATAGTAAAGAAGATACTTGGCATGGAGATTCTGAGAGATAGAAAGATAGGTAAATTGTACCTAACTCAAAAGGTACATTAAGAAAGTTCTTGATAGATTCAATATGCAAAATTTCAAACTTGTTAGTAGTCCATTAGCTAGACATTTCAAACTTTCATCTACTTTATCTCCAAAATTAGATGATGAGGTTGATTATATGTTACAAATTTCATACTCTAGTGTAGTGGATTTCCTAATGTATGCTATGGTTTGTACTCATCTAGATTTATCAGATGTAGTTAGTACAATCATTAAATACATGGCTAATCTAGGTAAAGAGCATTGGAAAATAGTATAGTGGATTTTCAAATATTTAAATCAATCTACTAAGGTTTTTTTACATTTTGGAAGGACTAGAGATGGGATCATTGGCTATGTTGATTTTGATTTTGCTGGAGATCTTGATAAGAGAAGATCACTTACATGGTATGTCTTCATTATTGGTGGTTGTGCTATTAGTTGGAAAGCTGCCCTACAGGCTACAGATTCATTGTCTACTACTAACGCTGAGTATATGACTATTACTAAGGCTTTTAAAGAAGCCATGTGGTTGAAGGGATTATTTGGTGAACTCAATGAAGATTTTCATATTACCATAATTTATTACAATAGTCAAAGTGTTATTTTCCATAAAAAAGATTAGATGTTTCATGAAAGAAAAAAGCACGTTGATGTGTGGCGTTATTTTGTCCATGATATCATTGATCATGTTGATATTATTGTGAGAAATGTTAGACTCATGCTTCCTATTGCCAAGTTTGAGCATTGCTTGGACTTGGTTGGTATCTCTTGTTAAGTTCTTTTTTTTTGTGTTGTTTTTTTGGAAGAGGTGGAGACCTTTTGTTGAAGATTAGAGATCTATTCCTTATAAGGGAATTCACATCAAGGTGGAGATTATTAGAGTATGGTGAGGTGAACTGAATTCTATTTCTAGTTTTTTGCCATAACATTTTACCAAAATTCTATTTTTGGATTCTGTTGTTACATCGTACCAAAATTCTATTTTTGCTTTCTACCATTACATTATTCAAGAATTCTATTTCTGTTTTTTTCCATTACATTGTACCAGAAGTTAAATGGTTAGACTCCTTTTTATATAGTCCCTTTTGCTCTCTTTTCTTGTACACTCAAAAATATCTAATCTAATGAATTAACTCTCTGCTTCTGCCCATGGTTTTCATACCAATTTTGGATTTCCACATAAATTTTGTTTGTGTTACTATTTTGATTTCAATTTTCCTATTAGATTTTTATTAATTTTATTGTTTTATAGAACCCACCTCAAACCTCTCTGCAAGATGAGTCACATACAATTACATGTTTCATTGGCAAAAATAAGTGCTCCACAATGGAAATCATCTTCAACAAAGAAAAATAGTGTTGGATGATGAAACAAGGAATGAAATTAAAAGAGTGGATGTTGCTACATGCTTCCATGAATCCTTGTTACATAATAAAAAATATCATGATTACATTAGCAAAGAATCCAATGAATGCCTCATTTGCAAGTTATGCATGCAACTACATTGCTTTAAGTCATTTACAAGTTACAAATGTTACATTGCTTTATTTAGTTTATTATTTTTCAGTCCCAATTGAGTCTATGCAACTTTTATTTCAATCCAAGAATGAAAAATTAATGGTTTTTAAATTAATTTCTTAAACTTTTAGTATGAAAGACCCTAAGTTAAAACAAATAATTTATGTCATATTTTAGTAGAGTTAGATTTCAAATGTACAAGGTGTAAGTGTTATAATGTAATAGAGTCTAGTTTCTCATACTATTCAATCATTGTTAACATGATTGGCTAGGACAGATAGATGGTATTACATTATAGGAACTGATTTGGATGCTGCAAGCTCACTCAAGGGCCTCTAGCAATAGTGGAGAACAATTTTTCAGAATTCATAGCTTTGATTACAACACAAAACTAAATGTAAAAAAGAGAGGAATCATTGCAAATAAATTTTTTTATGGAAAAAATTAGGTATGAAAAACAAGAAAGAATAAAGTGGAGTGTACCAAAAAGGATATTATTCTTTTGTTGCATGTTTTGAGCTTGGTTTCAATTCTATTTCTTTATAAAGGTTTTTTTTTCACAGGTTTGAGCTTTTAAGCCTTGAAGTGATAGCCCTTAGGTTACCATGTCAACATCTAGATGAAATTTTTTTTGTCTAGATGAGTGTTACCATATAAGTGCATCATTCAACCATTACTTTGTTTAGGGAAAGTGAACACCCCATGTCATCATTTAAAACCCACGTTTAGAATCATTGTTATAAAATTTGTAAATTTTTTGCAAATACTCATAGAGTTTTGAGTTTTTTATTCTAGCCAAGTTACTCACAACTCATGAGGAAAGTTAGAATTCAAGAATATTTGCTATGGTCAAAGGGATAAAAATCTAATTTTCCATAGGTCATTTTGATTTTATTCAAGTTACCCTAGTAACTCATCGAGTCCATGTTTATTTTTTAGGAAAACGAGTGACTCGCAAAGATCAAGTATCATAATGCTATTTATAATGATATGTTTTATTCTACTTATCTCAACAACATAGCACTTCTGAGCTTTATGAAGATAGCTAGTATTATTTACTGTTATGGTATTGGCACAAATTAACTTTATGGAGCCAAGATGAAATGAAGTATGTATAAGGAAATTCTTCTTTTCCATCTCAACACTTTAATTTAGCCCATGCTTGTCAGAATTTGGATTAGTAGAACATTTCATCTAGATGATAAGAGTTCATCTAAACATTTCATCTATGACATCAACTCCACTATCTCATGTTTTATGCATCAACACTTAGGGCCAATATGTAGAACCTATGTTTTAACTCCTCTAAGCTTGATTTGCTTTACCATGTTAGCATCATGCACTTAAAATATTTTTAATCCAACTCATTCCATTTACTTTTATGTAAAATAGATTTATTTTTCTCAATGGTTTTGTTGGGACAAGCTTAATTAAAAAACACTATGTTTGAGTGCATGTGCTTTTGGAATTTTAATCCAAGTAAGCTTGTAGAGCCATTTTGTAGAGGCACATTTTGGCTATACAATGAAAAGCTCATTTGGCTCTTCCACGTTAGTCCAAATTAAAAAGAATTAAGTAAAATTAGCTCATAGAATTGATTTTCTACTCTATAAAGGGTTGCTCTACCACATCAACATGGCAAGAAACACAAGAAAAAATCTACTTGTAGAACTACTTTTTACTCTAGATGGGCTCATTAATTTGGCATTGTCACATAAGTTCTTTATTTAAAGGATTTTCTGGATCCAAGTTTAAAAAACTTCAAGGTGTGTACATTCAAGTTTCTTAATTTGACTTAGCTCGTAGCACCAACTTGTAGAGGTTCCTTTTGGTTCTATAAAGACATAATCAACTAGCTTTGACATACTAGCAAAGGAAGAAAGTGCAAAGTTAAATTAGCTTGGAAAGACATTTTGCTCTATCATGTCACCATTTGGACAAGGAGCTTAATTTAAAAAAATTTTCCCTACCACACAAGTATCTAGAATCTATATATAGAACCATTTTTTGGTTCTACTTGACTCATTTAATAGCCCTACCTCAATGGCATCTCCTTCAAAGCACATGATGAAGCTTAAAAATAGAAAAAGCTAAGTATTCAAGCTATGTGAAAAGGACCATGCAATATCTACAAAATAAATGAAGCATTCTAAGCTTATTGTGAAAAGCAAACAAAGCACACTAAATCTCATTAATAGGAAGAGGGATTATTAGTGGAAGCTGAAAAAGCTTGTATTTTCAGAGCTTATTATTTCCACAAGAACAAGCAACTAGCTTCAAGATGAAATGATAGATTTCTTCCTCCTCTACAAAGCTCTAAATTCTCACCTAAAGCTCATATCAAACATAGTAATGGAAGCTTAGGAGTAATGGGTATGGTAGTTTCTCCTTTAGCTACTCGTCGGCAATGGATTGATAATGGCTATAATGTTTCTTCCTCTCATGCTCCTTCAACAAAGTAAGAATTATTCAATAAAATAAAAACTATAAATTAAATTCTTCTTGCATAAATTGATGTAGTTTTGTTTTTTACCTTGGCACTTAAACTAAAATTTTCTCTTCTTCTCTACTTCTCTCTCTATTCTCTTTTTTTAAAAGCTCTATTTCTTTCTTTCCTTAAGAATCTGGAAAACTATTGAGTCTTTGTATGGGACAAGGTAGGGTATTTCCTTTTCTACTATACTATAAAGAGATATTTTTCGTAACTTTAAGTTTTGGTTCTGATTAATCTAGAGCTATAAGGAATTCATTTATATTTCTTTTTATTAATAGATTACTTTGCCCCTTAGAGTTTGATGATGAATCTAGGCTAGCAAATCTAGTAGCTAAACCACCTTAAAATCTTGGTGTTTGTTTACTCTTTTTGCATTTTTGCTTTCTTTTATATTTTAATATTATTTGGGTCTTTCTACTTATCTTCCCCTAGTCTTTGATTAAGTCAATTATTTTTTATAAACCCTGATTCACCCTTCTCTCAGTGCCTATAGCTACTTCCAAGAAACAATAATTAGTGTTAGAGCCTAGTCAAAACCTATTGACTTAATAGCTTGTATTGAACTACTCCTCTTCTTGTACATGACATAGAAGTAAGAATTCTCCTCTAACAAAGCTCCATGGTTCAATGGATTAGACTATCCTCTGTAGATGTTTATGATGATGACATACCTTTTAACTGATGATTATCATGCATAAAAGGTAGTTAGTAGAGGGACCAAAAATATTATAAATGATGCTTAAGCTTGAATGCCTTAGTTTGTCTCTTTCATAGAGCAGTGTGTATGAAGATTATACATCCTCAGTCAACAAAGAAATTTGGAAGGATCTTCAAGCAATTTGCAAGGAAGATGACAAAGTGAAGAAGTCCAAGCTATTGACTTTAAGAGTGTGGTTTAATGCATTAAAAATGTAAGAGAATGAAAATATTGGCAATTTATCTAGCATCATAGATGAGATCATTAGTGAACTTACCATTCTTAGTGAAGCACAATTAGATGATATAATCTACTAGAAGATTTTATCTATCTTATCTAGTAGATTTGAAGCAAAGGTCTAATCCATTAAGATGGCAAAAGATCTCTTGAGTTTGATAATAACAAAGCTCTATAGTTTTCTTTCAACATTCAAAATTAGAAACGAACCAATTAGGTCAATAAAAGGGAGTAGATTATATTTATAGTTGAAGCTGAAAAAATTGAACACAAGAAGGAACCTTCAACATTATAATCAGATTATGATAAGGAGATGGCTAATATTGCCAAAACTCTTAGAAGGCATAAAAAGATGAAGGTTAGTAAGAATCTAGCTATGTCTTTTTCTTGTTATTATTATGGTGAAATAGATCATATGATTGTTATGTATCTAAAGAAGAGGAAGAATGAAGAAAATTAAAAATATCAAACCACCAAGTTCAAGCGAAATAGTACTTAATACAGGTTTGATAAATTAAAAGCTAAATTAGCTAAGATTCAAAATAAATTAGAGCATTTAGAGAATAGTACAAAAATTGAGAATAATGAGGAAAATCATTTTAACCATTTTTCTTACATTGATATAATAGCTAATAATACTAATACTATTACACAAGATTTATTTTCATTTCTAGATATTATTGAAGATGATGATTTAGATAATGATTTTCAAAGATTTGTGTTTACTAATCCAAATGAGTAATGCATTTTTAGTACTGCTAAGACTATAGATTCAAGTAATGATAAAGATGGACTAGACCCATTAGACACAACTAAAACTAAATACAAAGAATCTAGGAACATTGATTTAGAAGCACTAATGGAGTAATTGGAGATGGTGGTTAAAGTTAATGAAAAATTGAATAAATTTTTAAAAGAGAAGAAGTAATAAATCAAGAGCTATAATATGAATCTCAAATTAGCTAAACAAAAAGAGTTAAAGCTAAAAGAGAAACTGCTACTAATAAAAAGGAATATGTAAGGTAAGGCTACATAGATAACATCTAATTTATTCAACAAGTTTATTTACAGCTCAAAATAGCTTAAGGACATTAAAATGATGATAAGAGGGTTCTTGGATATGGATCTATACTCTCAAAAAAGAAATCCTCAATAAAAAGGCTAGCTCAAAAAATAAGTGTCCAACCACAACCTCCACAGTTATAAAATGTTAGCTTACAAATAGGTAAAGGAATTCTTCCTACTCCAAGAATTCCAATCATTAGGTATGACTCAAGAACAACAACTAATTTCTTTTGAGATAATTATTTTAATGGTGAAAAGCTATGACATAAAGCTAGAAATTGTAGAACCAGTAATTTTCCATGCTATGGATCTATGCATTTTTCTCATACTACTAAGTCCTTTTCAAGAAATAATAGAATAGGACAAGAAGTTTGGAGACCAATTGATGTGTAGTAGGTATCCTTATGCCCAACCATATGAATCACAAGCATTTATTCATGTTCCAATCGAATTTCATGAATGGGACTAGTTATGGCATCTAGATTGTTAAGCTTTGATCGTAGGATGTTGTATTTCCACATGGACTAGTGATAGCTTTCACATGTATGGTTTAGTCCAAAGTGAGTTATATGATCATTAATTTTGTTAGGATCATTTTACTCCTTGTGATAAACATAATTGGAAATGAAATTTAATCCTAAGTCTAAGTAATGACAATAATGCAAATCTACTCTACCCTAGAGTGATGAGCATCTAGTCCTAGCTTATCGTACAAGTCTTGTGCTTATGTAACCATTATTGGGTTATCAAGCATTATGCTACTAAGAAAACCAAGTAATAACACTACTGGGATTACCAAATGATTACACTTAAATGCTCAAAACTAGTCATACTCATTCTACTTTACTAATAAATAAGTAAAGTAATATACTTGGAAATGTAAATGATCATACTAAGAAAATAGTAAAGACTATGCTAAGTAAAATAGTAAAACTAAGTGAATGGTACAATGATGAAAAGAAATCTTGATCTTTATTTCTAGACATGAACTAGGCCTAAGTGCACTTCCCTTGAATAAATATTCTATACAATTTCTCAACAACACAATGCAAGCATTCACTCTATTACCGAAACTACAAAACAAAACTGTAAAAATTTACCTAAGGATGTAATGAAACTTCTTTGGATTGTGATCCAAAGTGTTATATTTATAGGAAGGCATGCATTCCATGATATCAAATATATGATATCATAGCATATTCTATGATATGAGATATGTGATATCAAAGCTATGATATTGGATATGTGATATCACAATTGATTAAAAATTAACTTTTTTAAAAAACACATGCGACATAGCATCTACGACATTGTAGATGTGATGTACTAGCCAACTGAGATGCACTTATAGGAATGCTACAACATAGATGCAATGTAGCATCTATGACATAGCATGTATGATATCTTAATCAACTGATGATTCATCATACCCCCATGAATGACTAAAAACTCATCCTTAAGTTAACAGGATAGGACTAAGCTTTCTTTACAAAATTTGAAAGGTACAAGATTATTAATTGGCTCTAACTACTGATTTTATCTAAGTGCTATAGTGATTCTTACAAAAAATTGACATGCTTACATGACAAAAATTAAAATTTAAGGTGGTGCAATGTAGTTCATATTTCAAGTAGTGGTGGCTCTTCTATCAACTTCTTTCCTTTGTTGTCAAGCTCATGGAAAGTTTCTCCTCTTTTGTCCTTGTCTTCTTTTTCCATATGTCCTCTTTGCTATGCATGGCACAAATACCCCTCAATTTTAACTATTGCATTTACCTCTTTATTTCACTAAAATTGGTACATTTCTCCTAAGTACCATTCTCCACTATTTGTTAGTATAGGCCATAAAAGAGACACTTGAAGTAGCATCTTTAAAATTTCTATGTTGTGAAGATCTTCCTTCTAGTGATCTCTTTGGGACCATTTGCAATCAAAAAGGGTATGAAATTATTAGAATGTTCATACCAATTCTTAATAGCTCTTTACCTTACACATACCCTTGGTTAGATCATGTTCTTGTCATATTATGATTGTAGAATAAGAAAAATTTGCAAAAATGGAATCCCTTAGGTATTATATCTTTTAGTTACTTATGGCCTTCTATCATTTTCCTTGCTTATTATGGCCTAAAATAGTTGATATGGTCTATTATGAGTATTATCTGAATCTTTCTAATCTTAGTTTGATTGATTAATGTTAAGATTCTTATTATTTCTTTGTACTTGCCCTTTATAGTATCTTCTAGGGTGAAGAATTTTTGGCTCAAATTTTCAAATTTTCACTTATATTGCATAATGCACCCCCTTCCCCATGACTAAGTTGAGCACTCCGGGATCAACAAGATTTAATCATTTTGGAAATTGGAGCTACGAGGGTGAAGTTATTGCCTTTGGAAGCTATTGTGCAAGAGTTTTGAAAAAAACTACAAAAAATCTCTTATTACAAAATGAGGAAGTAAAAAATTTCACTAACTCTCATGCATATATATACTATTTTTATATGAGCAACATCATAAATCACACATTGTAGGTACCTACGATATCATAGCTACAACATCACTATTAAAAAATTCAAAATTTTCATTAATTTTTTTTCAAGAAAAATATGAGTCAAATGGAATGTTTGGAAGATGTGAAGCTTGTCTAAAGGATCTTGGACCATTAATGATGCATAGTTTTTGAAAATTGGGCATTCAAAGTTCATAAAGAAGAAATCTTAGGTAATGAATATTTATGGTATGGATAAGAAATGCATAATGAATTTTTTATGTACAAGTAGATTATTAGATGATATGGAAAGTCCATTAGATGTTTTTAAATGCACAAGATGATGTGGAATTGCTTTACAGGTATGAAATACAAGAGTTATACAAGTGGGTCCTCCCTAAAGCTAGCTCCAACATTTAATGCCCTTGTATCACCACTCCTAAAAGTGTCCTTAGGCACTCAAGGAGTTGAATGTAATATCTAGAAAGACACACATGTTAGTATTACTAGATTGGGAAAATAATGTTATATTATATAAAACCATAAGTTATGATTACATATAGTGAGGTAAAATGGACTATAGAAAGGATTGTTGAAATTAAGAAATGAGGTATCTTACCATAGGAATAATGAATCCTTTTGTGTTACTGATGGTTAAGGTAATCATTAGCCTTTTAGTTCAAGATTCAAATCAAGTCCAAACCACATTCCAGTGACATTGCATTATTTCATCTTTGAGAGCTATAATTGTATGATTATCACTATTGCAAGGAGTAGTACCACTTATTTTATTGTCAAAGGGAGGAGTTTATTCATTCCAATTATTATTGTTATTATCATTTAGATTCCTAAGAAGCCACCTACCTTCAATAATGGGTAACATGTCTTTCAAATGGAACCTCTAGGAATTTATTTTGTGCATGAATTTTATTTTTAACTATGTCAAGCTTACCAAAGAACTACTTTTAAGTGTGGGTAACATGTCTTTCCAGTGAGATGGTAAGGAAACACCTATTGTACTCTTACTTCCATTTTTCATTAGATCTACAAGGATATAATACTTCCTTACCAATAGGATAGAACTCACAATAGTAAGCCAAGAGAATCCACAAATTCCCTTGATGTCACATCCTTTGCATTTCCACTTGATTCTTCACTCTTCTATCCAGGCATAATGATCATGGGTTTATTCTTAGTTTTATTATGAAAAGAGTATCATTATGGCCATGGTAAGAACCTCTTATTATTAGAATGGATGGATGGATGTGGTGGTCTCACTGTATAAATAATCAATCCCTTATGGCTTGATACCATAAATAAATCTTCACCTTCTTGGACTACATCTTGTTTTATTCTTGGTGTGTTTTATTAATAATCAAAAATAAGTACAAAGAGAAAGAAAATAGAGTAAGCAAAAGATGAAAAAGATAGTAAGAATGGAAAAAGATGAAAATAATGAAAAATCATAAAAGAAGAGAAAAATGTTAAATAATTAAGAAATTGAAAAGCATAAAAGAACGGAAAAATGTATTAAGAAATGTGAAAATGTATATCAAGAAATTAATATTTTAAAAAATTGTTAGACAAAAACTTGAAAAACACATATTAATTCTTGAATCAAGATAAAGCATCTCACCCACAATTGAATTCATCGACAAGTGTTTGGAAAATGGATCCTAATTCCATTGGATCATACACATTATTTTGGTGAGTGTTGCAACTAAAAACTTCAATTGTTGAAACAAAACTAAGGATCCTTGATGCAAGTAGTTTCCCAACCTCAAATCCCTAGGGCCTTCATGATAAAAATGGAATTTGAGGTGCCCTAGCTATTTTTATAGATCAACTAGGAACTTATAAGATGCAAAACATGGAAATATGAATAGATCTGAATAATGTACAAATAAAAAATTTATTTTTTAATACAAAACTCAAAAATTAAAAATTTTTTAAGAAAAGAATAAAGAATAAGTTAGTGAAATGTGTACAAACAGTGCCTAGATGAGAAAAAATGGGATTTCACTTTTGTAAGAGTTTAAAGCCCAATGAAGTCAAGGTGATCTACTCCATGATCTAGATGCTAAGACACTGTTGATGTTATCGAACCTTCTTTTGCTGATGCAACCTTGGGTCTAACAATTGGGTTACTAATAGGGGATATTGGAAAGGTGGAATATTTGGATGCCATGTTTCTCCATGCTAGGTTTGAAATCCTAGAAGTGTAGTGTTTACATAAAAAATGCACTAAATCTCAAGGCCTCACTACTTCCACGTTGGGATTCAAGAGAATACAAGTATGGAAACTTACAAGAGATCTTGAGTGCCTAAAAATGCCTTGAGTATGAAATAGTATGTATGTAAATTACTTCATAATTTCTTGAACAAAAAATCCTTAACTTTCTCCAAAAATCCTAGAACCTCCAAATGATGTTTGGGGTTGGCTTTTATAGGTTTTTTGGGCCATGAATGCGACTACAAATTGGCTATGATTTGGTTGAAATTGGTTGTAAAATCACCACAAATTTAGGTGAGATGGGTGCCAAAATTTGAAGGGTTACTATACATATTTAATGCTTCCCTCCATGGCCATTCTATTTACTATAAATAGTAACCGACACATACCTTTCATGCTAGAGATGAATCTTCCACAATGATCTCTCCACCATGCTTGTTGAAGTGGCTAGTCAACATTGAAGTGAATGAATTGATGAATTTTTCTTCTTGTGGCATCCACACTAGGGGGATTTAATTTTCCATGTTGGGGAAAAACTTTCCAGGCCAGGGGAAAAGCTTCCAAGTTGGAGAGAAAGTTTTCAAGATACAAGAAAGCTTTCCAGGCTAGGAGCAAGTTTCTAGGCTAGGGGGAAAGTTTCCAAACCCCCCATACTTCCATGCTAGGGGTAGATGAGATCTACCCCCTGCAAGTATTTCCAATGTAGAAAAATTCATACCACCCATAAAACCCATCAAATTTTCCTTTTTGGCATTCCAAAAGGCATTTTTGAAACCCCCCTCCCCTAAAGCCAAAATATACATACTGGATGGCCTTTTTCACTTGCAGAATGAGGCTTTAAGCACCTATGAGACATTTTTCAACCTCAAAAGTATAATATGAAATTTCCCATTATGGGTTATAATTTTCACATTTACAATAAAATTTTTCCTCAGGTTTTATGGGGTGAAAGCTACATGATGAAGATTGATTATAACATGTAAACTTTTGTGATATTTTTATGGCACCAACAAAGAATAAAAAACACCACTACATATTATAACAGTATAATTCATACAAGACACATGAGAATTAGGCTATCCAGGTCACCAATATTGCTAGTTTAAGGTTTTGGTAGGCCATGATACTTATTTAAGACCATGGCAAGTTGTGTTGCTAGATTAACGATGTTGTAGAATATTGAAAGTAGCCTCGCTTATTGATGATCTGTTAGCTACATGTAGTATGGCTTTAGATAGGAATTACTGACTTGATTGGCTAGCTCATTTCCATTCATGTTAGCTAGTTTGAATGCTCTATTCTCCAAGCTCTAGTGAAAAGAAAGGATCCTTTCCAATTACTTGAGAATTTATCCACATGCTCATAGATGGCCTTGAGGACTAGGTCACCCTCCTTGATCTTGCTTATGGTCAAGTTATGGTATGTTTTCACTTCTATCTCTCTTGATAGTGCTCAATGTGAGCAAGCACCTACAAATGTTTCTCCTCCACTAAATCGAGTGTTGCTATTTACAACTCCTTGCTTTTCTCATCATTAATGAAGTCTATCAAGGCTACTCAAAGTGATGGCACTTGAAAGTCAAGAGGTAAAATAGCTTTAGAGCCATAAACAAGGCTATAAGGGGTCATTCCAATTGCTATGTGAGAGGTTGTTCTATATGCCCATAGTGCATGGACAAGCCACTCATGCAACTTTTATTTACTATTACTGAGCATCTTCTTGAGAAAGTTGATGATGGCCTTATTGCTTGCTTTTGCTTTCCATTGGCTTGAGGGTAGTAAGGTGACGGGAAAGAATGCTTAATGCCTAGGTTGTGATGAAAATCCTTGGTTTCTTGGCTACTGAATTGAGGTCCATTTTTTTTAACTATGATCATAGGTATGGAAAAAATGAGCTAAAATGTTTTCTACAATAAATTTGGAAACTTGTTTAGATGTGAAAATCCTTAGGAAAATGGCCTCAACCTAGGTGGTAAAGTATTCGGTTGTGGTAATGATAAAGCTATGTCTTGTCAAAAACTAACACATTATGGATCTAATGATATCTAACCCCCATTTTTGAAACAACCATGTTATTAGGGTTGTATGTAACTCAATTGATGATAAGTGTATTAGGTTTCTATATCATTGGCATGTGTCACATCACCTAACATTTTGTAGGTAGTCATTTTCCATATGGGGCCAATAATAGCCTAATTGTCTAATCTTAGCAGCCATAGCTCTAGGAAATATATGTCCCCCACAAACACCCTCATGAATCTCCTTTCAAACCATTCTAGCTTCAATTTTACCTAAGCACTTTAGGAGTATGCCATCATAGGATTGTCAACATAATGTGTTATCACCTACAATGACATACTGTTTTGATCACTTGTGTATAACATCATTTTGAAAAGTAGTTAAGCCTTATGAGAATTCACCAAGAATAAGGTAAAATTTTATATTGTCATGCCACTCCTTGGAAGGAGCAGTATGAACGTTGGTCACAAAGGTATTCTCAGTGTTCTGTGTGATGGTAGTAGCACAATCCATAGTTAAGATGGAAAACTTACTAAACACATCTGGCATTATACTAAGGGTTAATGTTACAATTGCATTAGCTATGGTGTTTTCATTTTGAGGTATGTGTTGGATATCAATGTTGATGAATTTTTGTAACAAATACTTTTGTAGACCATAATAAGATTGTAAATGCTTAGCTTTTCATACATATACTTTGGTTACTTAGTTGATCACTAGCTGGAAATCACCTTTGATGGCTAGGTGTCTAATTCATATGTCATAAACTACCATTTTTCCTCTCATCAAATTCTCATATTGCACTATGTTGTTGGTACATGCGAACCCAAAATGATAGGAAAAAGGTTGAATTTCATCATATGAGAATGTTATGATAGTAGCAGCACTAGACCCATGGGTAGTTGAAGCTCCATCAAAGTTCATGACCATGTCATAATCATTAGGCACTTGGATAACTATGTTAATGTGTTCATCAGGGAACTTAGTGTCTATGGTTTCTTGGTCATCAATAGGTGAAACTCTTAGTTTTACAACTATAGCTTGTCATTTTGTTGAGGATTGAGAGATGTAATGAATGCTGAATTCTACAGTTATGGCTTTCCATTGTGCTATGCAACTACTTTCGTAGATGTTGGTTGTTATGGATTTGAGTATCTTGTTCTTGAAAATTACATTGTCTTGGCTTTTGAAGAGGTAGTATCTCCATTTCATCAAAGAAAAAAAATACTACTAGGCAATGATTCTCCACCTAAATGTATTGAGTCTTGTGAGAAACTAGCACATGGCTAAGGTAGCACATAGGCATTTCTACTCCATCATCATATTTCTAACAAAGTAGAGAGGAGATGAATGTATCAAAGATGGTGAGATAAATGTAAAAGAGTTTACTCTCTTCTGAAAGATAGACTATCAACAGTTGTGTCAACTCTTGCTTAAGGTTTTCAAATGCTTCTTAACATTCAGCCATCCACTCATAGTAAACTCCTTTCTTGCACAAATGTTACATAGGCTATAACTTATCTTGTAAGCCTAGAAATAAACCTATGAATAAATTGTAATTTGCCTTGTAATACATAAATATCCTTAAGGTTGGTAGATGCTACCAATTTTAATATGGCCTTAAACTTATTAGGATATATGCATATCCATGCTTCAAAGACTACAAAGCCAAACATGTTACCAGTCTTGACATCAAAGAAAAATTCCTTATGATTGAGCCTAAGCTCATATTTGAGGCATCATTTAAGCACAAGATCTAGCTCATTAGCATGATCATTGGCTATCTTAGACTTCATGGCTATGTCATCTATGTAATCACTAAGCAAACCTAACATGTAATTAATGAAGATATTGGTCATGGCTATCTAGTATGTTGCTCCAGCATGCTTAAGGACAAACAACATCATGGTATAACAAAAAGTACCCCATGGGATAATAAAGGTCATGCTAAGTTGGTGCTCTAAGTTGATCCTAATTTAATTATATCTCAAGAATCCATCCTGTAGTATTGATACGTTGATCAATACTAGGCAAATAAAGTCATCCTTGATGGTTACTTTATTTAGGTCTCAAAAATTAATGAAAATATGAATACTCCCATTTTTCTTATGGACTACCACTATGTTGCACACCCATTTTATCTAATTGATAGCCCTAATAAAATTTTCTTGGTAGAGCTTTAAGATTTCATCATAAACTACTAAAGCCAAATCAGGTCTAATCCTATGCACTTTTTGCATAGCTAGTCGAATGATAGGGTCTAGTATGATGTTGTGCTATAGTAGGTATGGGTCTAAGCCTACCATGTCTTCATATTACTAGGAAAATGCCTTAATGTTGTTTTGTAATATTTTGGTGATGTCTTTGGTGCATTGAGGCTCTAGTGAGGAACTTAGTTTAAGGGTTTTCTCCTCATCACTATGTTATGACAAGAACCTCAACTAGAGGATCTTTGATTATGTCTTCCACTTCTAGGAAAAGGGTTTTGAATAGGTTTTCAAGCCATTCTAGATGTTTCTCTATTGAGGCTATGTGGTCTACAAGACTGTCAAGCTCAAGATCTAGGCAATCACAGTTGATACATTATTTAATATCATCGTGAGGTCCATGTAGACACAAAGGCAAACTAATTTTCTCCCAGCTACTCATACTTTGTTCTTGAATATCTACCAAAAGCATATTAAGTGGAACCTTAGTAAAATCAACTAAATAATTTTAAAATGTCATAAAACATATGCAAGTCTAATGCAATCAAGACCAACCAAGGTCATTAATGAAATAAGATAAATTCAAAAAAGCGTAATAGAGGTGAACAAAGGTCATAGAAAGGTTAAACAATGGGAAGTATAAGCAATAAGGCTACAAATAATCAATAAATGTTACAATTTCACTAGTTTAAGGCCTTAGCGAGTTATGATGCTAGTTTATAGTCTTGGTGGACTATGATGCTAGTTTAAAGCATTAGCAAGCCATGGTCATATGGTGTCAAATGATGGTTAGGGAAGGTCAAACCTCACTATTTGATATCCTTTAAAGGCCAAAAAAATGAAAAATAGAGCTATTATAGGAAAAAAATGAACATATAAGATTGTATAAAGGCCATAGAAGGTCAACAATGTCCACAAGGCAACATAAGTCCAAAAATAAGCTAAAACATTATGTAATAAGTTAAGAAATTAGGCAAAATAAGCTATATATCATAAAATTTGGCTAATATAGGTCAAAAATGGTTATTTTTTGCTAGTTTTAAGCCATAGTGAACCATGTTTTGAGGTTATAACACTATCACATAAGTTCATACATCAACTAGGGTTGTTTCTAAGTTGTCTAGATGTAACAATCGTCTCTCTTGAGGCTTCCATGATGGTCGCAATGTGGAAACAAGGATCCTTAGTATTGAAACTAAGGAATGTTTTTAGGATTCTTAGAGGTCCAAAATTAGAATCCCATGACCTTCCTAAGGTATCACAAGACCAAATCCATCAAAATTTGCCTCCCTGGAGGTCTATAAAGGCCAAAAAGTAGGTTTGGAAGTCTTCCCCCCTTGTTTCCATTTTAGCTAGCATGGAAAAGAGGGATTTTAGCATAGAGAACCAAATTACAAGTAAAAATAAGGTTAAACATGATCAAACAAGTGGCTAGGGGCTAGATATGGAACTTTTGCATCTTTTGGCTTTGATTTGAGGCAATTTGAGGTCATTTTGAGTGTCAATAGATGTTGAACTAGCTCCCCCCCTTCTTCCATGCTAGGCATAATATCCTCAGCATGGAAAAATAGGGTGACACCTATTTGATAAATGCAAAGTGATTTTGGAGCACATTGACTAGGTTTCTAAGCTCCCAAGGCTACAAACTTTAATTCTGGAAGTTTCTAGCTAATTTCGGACACATTTGAAGGTTTTTTAAGGGTACTTAAGGTCTTTCCTTCCCCCTATTTACATGTTGGGGAAGTTACTCCAGTGTGGAGGAAAAAATAATCTTATATTTAGGTCAATTTTGATCACAATCAAACATGCATGTTACCTCCCAAGGTTTCCATGGTTAAGGGCTATGAATCCATGTCAATATTTAGTAGTTTTTGGCATTCCTAAGTGGTGTTTTTGCTTGTCCCTTTTTATTCTAAGCTAGGGATAGAGAGCTCAATGTGAAAAATAAACGGGAATAGATTTTTGGCCATCTAGGATTATTTTTGTGAAGTTCAAGGGCTCCAATAGCTACTACTAGGGTTCTAGAGTGAATGAAAGGTAGTTTGATGTTATGTTGAGGTGCTTAGGAGCATTAAACAAGTTCCCCTTAAGTTTCCACATTGGGGAAGCTACCCTCAACATGGAAAAAGGGATCCCTAGTGTGTAAGAACCATGAATCTCAAATCTAGACCAATTTTAACCTTAATCAACTTGCTTGTCAACCTTTAGGGCTACCAAGATCAAGGACTAGAGTTTGGTATCATGTTTTGATAACTTTGAGTATCTCTAAGTGTTTTTTTGGACTTCTCTCATTATTTGATGTTGGGGATAGAAAGAGAAACATGGAAAAGAAGGGGGAAATGGATTTTTTTCTTTCTAAGATTAATTTCTTGAAGTTTGAAAGCTCCAGATGAGGCTAGCAGGGTCCTAGAGCACATACAAGTGTGATTAATGTTATTCTAAGGTAGTTATAGACTTCAAATGGGTTTTCCCCTTAATTTCCATATTGAACAAAATGTAAGGGGAAATTCCTAGAATGGAGACAACATAAAACTTAGATCTTTCCTAGTTTTGACTTCAATCAACCATGCATGTTAGCCTCCATGGCTATCAGAGTTGAGGACTAGTGTTTGGAGTTAAAACTAGTAATTTTAAAGGTTTTTTAAGTGGTATTTAGACTTTCCATGTCCTTTCTCCACACCAGGGCTTCCATGATTAGCATGAAAGATTGGGAAAAATATTTTTGATGCTTTATGGTCAGTTTCAATCATGCATGTGAGCTTCTAAGTTTCTTAGTGTTCACTACTACTACTTGATGTTAAAATTTCATTCTTTTAAGATTGATAAGGAATTTTTTGAACTTTCTTCCCCCATTGAATTTTTCAATGCTAGTGCTTCCATGCTCAATGTGAGAAAATGAAGGTAAATATTTTTGATTACTTCTGGTCACTTTTGGGCATGCATGTAAGCTTCCTAGGTTGTTAGTATTGACTACTAACATTTGATGTTAAATTTTGGTTATTTCAAGGTTTATAAGGCATTGTTTTAACTTCCCCTTATTTTTACAAATTGGGAAGTCCATGCTCAGTGTGGAAAATTAGGGGAAAATATTTTTCATCACTTTTGATTATTTTTCGACATGCATGTAGGTTTCCTAGATTGCTGATGTCATGTTCTACCATATAACATTGAATTGTGACTATTTTAAGGCTCATAAGGAATTTTTTGGGCTATTTTCCACATTGGAGATTCCATGATTAGAATGGAAAACTTTGGGGAAATCTTTTTTGGTCATTTTATTGTCAGTTTTGCTATGCACTAGTGCTCACAAGACTGTTGGTGTTAGCCATCAGTGCCTTAGATCAAGATCTGATAATTTTGAAAGATGTGAGAGGGTTTTCAATATTTTTGCTTTATTTACATCATAAGAGTGAAAGTATAATCATGGAATTGGTCTCCCCAAATTAATAATGTCAAATTTAGACCAATTCGATAGTTGATCAACCATGCATGCAACCTCCAAGGTTTCCAATGTCAATGGCTAATGTTGGGTGTCAAGATTTGATAGTTTGGAGGCTTCTAAGTGGATCATGAAATCTTACCCCCCCCCATTTCCTCCATGCTAAGAATGCTAACCCTAGTTTGGATGAGAGGTGATGACATCATTTTTTGGCTTTCAAAAGCTCTAGAGGGTTCTAATAAGGTCTAGGGTTCACTAGGCATCAGGACATGGTTATTAGGTCATTTATAGCTTTCCCCCATATATCCATGCTAAGGATGAGAGGCTTAGCATGGAAGAATCCTTCCCTAACATGGAACACATAAAATCATATATTTTGAATAATTTTCACTAGTTTTGACTAGGTTTGGTGAGGTTCTAAGGCTACTGGAGATGCTTAAAGGGGTTCTAGGACATGTGGGGTCTACTTTGGAATCAAAATTATGCTAGATGAGTGTTGTGAGGTAATACTGAGTGTTAACCACCTTCTTCCATGCTGGGAATGGAAAGCTCCAACCTAGAAATCCATGTTACCTAGCCTTGCTCATGTTTTGTCCAAATTTGAAAACTTGGGGTTGAAAAAGGTAACTCTAGGTTACTAAAAATAGAAAGATATTATAATGCTAAAAAATTTGTAGAAGAATGGAAATATTTCCATTCTAGGCATGGCATTCTAAGCATGGATGTATAAAATCAAGGATTCCATAATGTTTGAAGTGTTAAAATTTGTAGAAAATCTCAGCATTGATGCAAATTTTGGTCAAAAGGGAAGGCACAAGGTAGGGCCAACAATCCAAATATTTAAAAGTTTTAAAAATGAAGTTTTTTCCCCCATTAGAACAAACATGAACTAAACTTTCTTCCCTTTTCCTTCAGTGCACTTGTAGTTATGGTGCATTGAATTGGTATCTAGGGTTTTGTTTAGGGTTTAGATGGGTTTTATGAGTTAAGTTTTGTAAATTTTGATCATAATTGCCATTCTTCAGCAATAACACATTAGAGGAGAGCTTTGACAGAGATTCTAGTGGTATCCACAAGAAATCTTCAGAGTGAAAGCCTCCCATTTCCCTTGTAGCCAGCTTAGAACTTCTAGCTTCTCCCAATTTTCATCTTCCTCAATGTTGAACCTACCATGGCATCAAAACAAATAGGATGAAAGAGCGATAATCCCAAAATCCAAATAATTGACAAGTTTTCAAGGGAGTTTTTAGAGGTTCCTAGGCCTATCTCCATTCAGGCCCCATTTGTCACTACTCCAATGTAGGTAATTCTACCTATTTTTGCATTTGTTTCTTGTGATTTCTTTAGTTTTCTACTTTTTAGATGTTGAGGCTATTTTTCCATATTTACATCATTAAAGGGATTAAAATGGAATTTTGATGAAATTCCATCTCCTATTTTTGTAGATCCCATGTAGATCTATAGTTTTTTTTTATCACTTTAGCTTTTGCAGATTTGATTTCAGCTCGTTGTTTTGTGCTCTTTTCTCAAAATCTTGGGGTATACTTGTTTTTTTTTTTTCAAATCTAGGCCTTTGGATTTATTAAAATTAAATTTTAACAAAATACTACCCCATTATTTTGATGTCAATTAAAATATGTTTCAATGGTTTTGGCTAGTTTGACCATTTTAATGGCTATATGAAATTTAGGCTTTTAGATTTTTGAAATTTTGCTATGAAAAAGCAAGCAAAGTTGTGTATCTTTTCTTGATAAAATAGCTACATATTTGTGAAATTAAAGGTCATTACTTTTTAGTTATTTTTTAAAGCTTTTTGATGGTTGTTGTCTTGTTTATTTTGGCTTTGAAACAAGGAAGTTATGGCTATTTTTCTAATGTTGGGCAATTAGGTTATTTGTGCCACTTTTGTAATTTCATGTAGATTTGTGAAATTTTCATAAGAAAACAAAATTTTTTTTTGCAATTTTCCAATCATGGATGCATAGCCTTTGGCTTTAGCTTTCCAATAGAGGTGGAATCACTTTGATTGAACTTAAAATGAATTTTTTATGAATTTGTTTGCTATGACTGTGAATCAAAAAAAAACTCATGGTTGTAGTACATTACCCAAAATAGAAGTAATTGATATGTTTAATTTTTATTTTTTAATAAGAGTAAAGGCCGTTTATATTTTAAATAATTTTTTATTATGGCTTCATGGGTTTTTCTACGTCTATCATGCTTTTTTCTAAATTTATGCATAGTTTAGATGTTTTTCCAAATTTATGCATTCTTTGCATAATTTAGATGCTTTTTCTAGATTTATGCATAATTTGAACTAAGATATAGTTTTTGGCTATAAAGGCTATGAAATATTGTAACAATTCTTTTATGAAATTTCTTAAGCTAATTTAGATAAACTTCTAAGAGCTTTTGCAAAGGTTAATTTTACCTCTAACTTAGGAAGTTTTTTTTCTAAATTTTTTAACAAATTCCAATTAGTCATGATGCAAGGATATACAAGGTTGTGATAATGTTTTCTCATGGAATTACTTAGACTAATGTAGATAAACACCTTAGATCTTTTTATAGAGGCTAATTTCACCTCCAACTAGATGTTTTGTCTAAATTTGCTAACTCTAATAGGTCAAAATGTTTTTTCTTTGAAAGGTTGTAAGAATGCCTTTCTATCAAATTCCTTAAAATTATTAGATAAACACCTTAGAGATTTTTACAGAGGCTACTTTCACCTCTTACTAGATGTTTTGTCTAAATTTGTTAAGAAATTTTAATTGGTTATAATTTTATTGCTTTATCTCATGTAGGGTCTTCTCGAGGCCTATTCTCATCATAGTGGAGCTAGTTGGCATTTTGTGCTACATTGGTCATCCCAAGACTAATACTCCACCACATGACATGCCTCTTCAAAAGCGCTCATTGTGGTTTTGGCCTCAAGAAAGGGACTTTCTTGTCCACTTCCTTAGGGACTTTCATGTGATGTTGTGGTCACACTTATCCATGGATGTAACTGAGGTTGTTGTCAAGACCCTGTTGCCTTAGCCATTTATATTGATTACTAAGTATATTACTAACAAGCTAGTTCCCAAGATCATAGGGGGATCCATAGATGCCATAAGTTTACATTACCTTTTAGAGATCTAGACAATGCCAGAGTATAGTCAGTATAATACTGATAATACCCTAATGGTGGTGCATAGGGCCCACACACTATTCCATAACTCACTTGGCACCATGTATCATCTACAAGGGTAAACAAGGTTACTATAATTTTTTTATGGTTTTGGCTTGATTACCTTACCTAACTTCATTAATTTAACTTCTTGAAGGTATAAGGTTAATGATCAAGGCTTGATCGTTAATGACCAAATCTTGGTAGTGACTTAAACTACTTTAGATGAATTCACCAAGAGTTCCCATATTAGAGCTACTATGTATCAATAATTAAGAGGGGACTTTGATGAATATGCTAGTAGGGTTAACCTTATATACAGAAGTGTAAGGATGATAGGATGATCCACAACTAGTGGGTAGATGCCGGTAACATGGATCAGACCACTATAGTTGGAATCTCCACACCACAAAAGAAATGTAAAGGTGAACATATAGCTTCTAGTTTTTTATGGTGTTAAGTGTTTTATTTCTTTTCTTGGTTGTTGAAATTTTTAATATGGATGCTAACCTTTGATTATTACTTTGTAAGACCTTCCACCTTAGCTGATGTCACTATACCACTTTCATGTTCATGTCATGACAACACCCTCATCCTAAAGTTCGGTGATGTGACATCAATGCAAGAGTGGCTAAAAGGATAGGCACCTGGATAAATTCAAAAAAACATCTAGAGTGTAGGTTTTCTTGATGTATTTGTTGCACTTATTCCTTCCATTCTTGCTATGAGGATGTTTCATATTATTGACTCCTTTGATGAGGAGGTTGGTTACCCTAGCATCATTATCTAAGACGTTAAGATGAACATTGATGTAGGTTTTGGCCTTTTTCATGACTTTTTTGGTGTTGCTACTAATGGGACCAAGTTTCCCACTAGAATCGTGAGGGAATTAGGCCATTATGAGGAAGTTCTAGAGTGGCTTAATGTCAACATGGGCCACTCTAGAATTTTGATGGATAGCTTCACAAACCTTGATGCAAAGGAATCATATCCTTTGTTTAGGTCTCATGAATTCCCCAAACTACTCTCACAAAAGAAGATAATTAACCTAGCACAGGGGTGCATCTTTAAGAAGTTCTTGATGGAGGGCATCAAATTTGATTAGGCTACTGCTTTGGCTACTAGGCTTCCAGAGAAGATCCTCAGACTCTGTGTTGACACCTCTACAATAATCCATATGTACTTCTCATTTTTCACAAGTTATCTAAAGAAGTTTTCAAAGTTTTGGTGGTGTATAGGAATGGGCAATGGATTTCCCAAGACCCAAGAAAACTTTGTGGTCCTTGGATAAATCACATTTATCCAATAGTGCAAGCCCAAAACCCACTAGAGGATATGGATGAAACATATCCATCACCACTAAGAATCTTGATGTTAGGTAGTATGAGTCTCCCAACAGTAGTAATGATGATGAGCCCCTTTCATTTCTTACTAGTGTTTAAGATTCCAAATGATAGTGCATGGAGCCTAAAAGGGTAGCTAGAGAGGAACTCAAGAGGCCTATGGAGGAGGCATCCCCAGCATCAAATCAACATGCCCTGAAGGAGCTTAAGTTTTAGCTTAAGCCATCATAGTAAGTAATTGCAAGTATTCTTTGTTTAAATTTTGCTATTTCATGTTTTAAAATTTTGTGGCTAATTTATGGTTTTTTGTTTTTATAGTTTTCTATCTACTATGCTTGTAGATAAGCATTAGGTTATAGCAACCCAAGCTACTTAAAGGGTAGAACAAAGGAATGCAATAGAGGTAGTCCTAAAGAAACCTATGGTTGAAGGACTTGTTAATGTTGACGTAGATGATCTATATGTCTTGTTTAATGAGGCAATACTAGGTATCTCTCCCATCATCATCCTAGAGGAGGACGAGAAGGAGGAGCTAGCTATGCCTATGCCTCACTATTTTTGTTATATTTCATTGGTTATCTTTGGTCATCATCCTAAATTTTTGATGATTATAATGATTAAAGTAGTTCCTGAGCCACTAGCATAAGCTCCTATGCCTAAGGTTCATTTGAAGCCATCGATAGAAACTCTAGACAAAGTGGAGTTCCTACATGGGATGGCTAAGGACATCATCGATTGATTGCATTAGGTTGCACCTGAGATAGGTAAGGATTTTTTTTCATGTGTTTTTCTAAGCTTTGTTTGCATTATGGTAGTCTTAATTTTTTTCTTATGATTGTATTCTATGCTTTGTGTAGTACCATCCATGAAGTGGGACCCCAATAGAGACATGGAGGTAGACTCCTTGCCTAGACTTCCCTTTGACATTTCTAGTGTACCCATGAAGTTGTACAAAAATACCACTAATTTAGCAATGTCATGCATAAAAGCTTCATGGGAGATAGAGAGGTATAATGAATCCCTATGGAAGAAAGTTGTGTCCTTGAGGAAAAAGTTTCAAAGGTAAAAAGGCACAATTAGGGATCTCCAAGACCATAAATCCTTTGTGGAAGACCAAGTAACTAAATTGGGGGAGTTAGAGACCAATGAGATCACTTGGGCCCACTACTGGCATGTCATTCAAGAAAAAGCAGTAGTCCTATAGGAGATTCTAGAGCAATTTATGTAGATGGACCTCATCTCCAAAAATTTTGAGGACTAGAAGGATCATTGCACTTGGATCTTGGAGTGGAGCAAGACACAAAAGCTCCACAAGCATCAGTATAAGGTTGATAGTGGAGCCTACCTAAAATGGCTTAAGAAAGAATTAGTTGAATGACACAAGAGAGATATATTCATTTATGGTATTCAATTATAGAGTGCTTATTGAATTTCTAAAATCACTCTTAAGGTGTATCAATCCCCTACTCTTTAGATCACTATCGTTGCTGGTTAGACTACTACAACTATTGTTACTCATCTTAGAATCCTATAGATAGGTTTGGCATTCTTCTTGGCATTGATCTTGAGGAGGTTGATTAGGTAAACATGATAGAGGATTAGATCCTCCATCATTTGGAGAAAGGCCTTCCCCATCTACCCTTGAAAGTGATGGAGCTAGAATCTCCACAGGTTTGATATATTCTATACTTTAGTCTTTGTTTTAAGTCATGATCTTGGCTATGGCTTACTAACTAGCTATATGTGGTTTCATTTCATGCATCAAGATACATTAGTATCCATAAAAATGAGGGTGGGAATGACCCACCACTTCCTCCTCTAGATGCTACTCAATAGCCTCCTTCACTTTAGCTTGTTGGCTATTTGTTTTTGTTTTCATGTTGATGGCTATGGTTAGCCAAAACTATGTTATAGATGGTTATTCTTTGGCATCATTGCTACTTATTATGGTTATGGCTATATATGTTATGGACATTTAATTTTAAATTTAAATATTTTGTTTTATTTCTTGGCTATATGCATCTATAGTGATAAATGTTGTAAATGGCTATATTGATGTTTTTGGTTATAAAATCAAATTGATGTGATAGTAGGCTAAGAAAAAAGAGACATAACAATAAAATGAACTTTTGCTAGCTTTAGGCCATCACAAGCACAAGTTATATTGTGCAATTTTTGCTACATTGCTAGTTTAAGGCCATGGTGAGCCATAATGCTAGTTTAATGTCATACTGGACTATAGTGCTAGCTTTAGTTCATAACAAGCTTAGTCTAAAAGAGATGATTTTAAATGTTTAAAAGACAAGAAAAAAATGAAGAAAGGTTGTATAAAATAAGTAAAAATGCAAATAAATTTAGGCTACATGCATCAAATAACAAAGATATAATAAATAGAAAAAGAGAGAAAAGGCTATTTGGTTATCATTGCATCTGGTCATAGAGGCAGGGGAAGGTTAAGGTAAACTTTACTTGTGTAGACTCTTCCTAATCTTTTCAAGATTAGGGAGTGAGTAAGGGCTACTCTACACAAGCTTGTATTCTCCATCCCCTCCCTTACAATGTTAAAAGACATTTTAGCCCATAATGTATCACATTACTTCTCATTGTCATCGTTCATTATCTTGGGTTTTTACTCTTCATGGCTATGAGCTTCTTCTTGATGGTCCACTTTAGACCCCTGTTCTATGTCTAAATTTTTGATAGCTAGGGAAGCTACATTATCACCATGAATGATGATTTCACCTCCCTTATAAGGAAGGTGAATTTCTTGATGGATGAGTGAGGACATAGCTTGTAACTGAGCCAATGAAGATCTTCCGAGGATCAGGTTGAATCTTGGTGTCTCTTCCACCATCAAGAAGTTTGTAGTTTTATGGAATTATTCTCTAGCTACAAAAATCTAATGAGATAGACCCCTTCATGGCAACTCTTGATCTATTTAAGGACTTAAGAGCTACGGTGATCATAGGTTATACCTACTCATTTAAGCCCAAGCATTCAATGATGGTGCATGGGATGACATTGGTTGTAGCTCCATCATTAGCATGCACCTAATGTATTTTACATTTTTCGATGCATATGGTTATGCATAAAGGGATTGTTGTCACTTTACCTTTCTAAGGATTATCCTTAATTTCTCTATCATGAATTGTAAATCATGTTAATTTCTCCTCCCCTAGTGAGGGAGAAATCATCACTGCATGGGTGACTTTCTAATTAGCAGGAATATCCTCACTAATAGGTGTGGAGGTTAACATTTTGACTAGCACCTCACGATGTATGATAGAAGTCATGATTAGGTCATACAATCTTAAAGTTGTGTTTTTCTACTTGAGGGACTACCTAACTTGGTTCATTTCACTAAGGAAGTTTTTGTCTTTGGCCATGGGCTTGTCACCTTGGTTGTGCTTTACTTCCTCCATACATCCCAAAATGTAAACTTTGGTTTTAGGTTGTGATTGATGTGGATCTTTTTTGTTTTTTTGGTTGTGGGTTTTAGTATCCTCTTGTGGCTTATTGGTTAAAGGATATGGGGTAGAGGAGGTCATAGGTATAGTTAAAATGGAAGTGAGCTTCACTAGTCGTACTTCATTTTATGCCTCCATCTACTTTTCTCCCTTATTGTCAAGATTTTGCTTATGCTTCTTCATTTGTTTGGTTATAGTTTTTTGGTTGTTATCCATTGGCTATAAGGAAGAGGCAGTAGCATTGGCCACCACAAGGGTTCATTTTGTAGTTGGTTGGGCTACAACTATTTGCGTTGTGTTGGGTTGGGAGAGCTTAATGACAAAAGGTTCCCTTGGAGGTATTCATGTTGGTATTCTCACAACGAAGAAGGATCTTAAGCTATCAAAAGTTGAAGAAAATATTTCATTATAGAGGAGTACTTAGACCACAAATTTTTCTCTTATAGGTCTCTAGTTGTCATCGATGTTAAATGTTGAGACAACATAGGGAATATCATTAATATTCAAAGGGTTACTATAGACCTACATTAACTAATTTTGCAGCTAAACTAGGTTAGAAGCATCTAATACTAGTTCCCTCTTATCTATCATCCTTTGTAGGTCATCATTTAGCACAAGGAAGAATTCTATATCATGACTAGGTAGTTTATGATAATGGAAAAAGTGATATAATTTGAAGTATTTAGGCAACAAAGGATCATCCTTCATTGGCTAAGTAGGATCTTTGGCTATTTCGCATAGTCGCTCATGTTTCTTTCAATTAGCTTCGGTCATTTTTTTATGTTGCATATGTTCATTTCTTAATAGTAGGTCTAGCAACTGAGATAGTTTTAGCAACAATGTAGTGTATTTAAACCTATCCTTCCTTTAAAAGTGACATCTATTTGTTGTCAATGCATTGTTCCCAGAAGTTGACAATTGGTTACTATGATCATTGGTGGGGGCCTTGGGTAGGTTGACCTTCAACCTTTGGTTTGAGGTATTGGCTTCTTTGGTTATAGTTGTTATGGTAGTGTTGTTTTATTTTCTGTTTTTCTTGTCTCTTCGAGTGTGTTGGTTTTTATGTGATATATAGGTTGGATCATGGCTAGCCTTTGTAGCATCCTCTATATTTTTGGTTTGCGAGAATGCTTGGCTCAAAGACCGTGAATCAAGGTAGTAGAGTTTAGTCTTGATGAATTCATTAACTACTCCCTTGAATATGGCTAATAAGTGGGCTTTGAATATGGGCTCTGGTATTTCATTTAGTACTCCATTCCATCATTGAATGAATTTATGTATAGGTTCTAAGGGCCCTTGCTTGACCTTCATGAGTTGGTCAAGCATTATGGCAAGCTTCAAGTTATACTACAAACTAGGCTACTAAGTCTTCCAAAGAGGATATAGAAACTTTGGGTAATGAAAAATACTCATCAAGTGCTTTCCTAATCAAAGACATAGGCAAAATCCTCATGATGATATGAGGCTATGGCTACAAGAGAAAACATTCAAATCAAAAGGTGATAAGATGAGCATTAGGGTTACCTTCTCCATTATATTTGCTAAACTATGGAATGGGGACATTTGGAGGAAGTATACAAGGTGGGATAATAGGACTTATGGGATCATCCTAGTAGAAGTTCATAATCTTTATGGTTTATGTGGTAGAGGCTTTAAGCCTCTCAATTCCTCTATTAGGTCTTGGATCATTTGGAAGGCTTCATCCAAGCCTTACGATGGCCTCATAGTTTGCAAGGTCTATACATAAGGTAGTGGCACCTATTGTGAGGCTTGTGGTCTCATTATGGGTTGCATGATATAAGGAAAATGTTGTGCTATGGTTGTGGCTTGTGGGCCAAATAAATAAACAGATGTTTGTGTTGGCACTTGAGGCATAAACAAGACAAATGTGGTGTGTAATCCTTGTGTTGCTAGGGGTCTCATGGTGGATTCCATGTGAATAGTAAAGGGATTTGGAATGGTAAAAGACACCATTGATGGTTTTGTATATCAAGGCTATGTTGCAAATGGCATTGGTGCATCATAGTTTGTTGTTTGTGGCATTGACTTAGTATGATCTGTAGCAACAACCAACATGGGATCTACTGTAGTAGGGTATGGAAGACTGGAAGATGGTGGCACCATGCCCATAGAGAAAAGAAAAGCATTAGGGAAAGGTTATATGACATTGGAGGATGTTTTTTGGAATAGTCCTCCAAGGATATTTTTAGGCTTAGATTATGCCCTAAATTCATCCTCCTCTTTGTACCATTCCTCCAAGGTAGGCTAGTCATCTACCTCTTCTATGGCAATCAATTGTCCTAGAATGCTAAAATAGACATCACTAAGGGGAATTTCTTCATATAGGGAAGGGCTGTACTCTTTCCCACCCTTGTTCATGAGCTCAAATTCCCTTTTGGCCTTGGCTTCAATTCGTAGAATCAACATGCCTACCTATATTTTGTCACAAATAAAGTTATAATGATCTTCATTTATGGCTGCAAAATTAGGACTCTCCCCTCTAACTATCAAAGATCACCTACACTTAATGACTATAGTTTCTTTGGGATTATACACCCTCATGACTTATTGGTTATGTTCTTTGGTAGTGAAGGGGAAGAGCAATTTGGTGGATTTTCAAAAAGGCATGGCTATAATGCTAAGAATTACTTAAATAAAATAGGCTATAAATGTTAAAATAAGAGTAAATTTCAGTGAATGAAATTCAAAAACGCTTATAGGAAATAGAAAAAATGATATATTTACTATAATTATTAAGTGGGGAATAAGGTAGGTTTACCCCTTTATCAGAAATAGAACATTAGTAACATTGGCTTCAGACCTTATCCATGTCGGTTTCCCAAGTGCCTCTACATTGGGTATGACAAAGTAGGAAGGAAGGGGGATGAGATAATGGAAATATCACACCTTATTCCAATTTTAGAGAGAGGGGAAAAAGCTTGAAGATTAAGAATTGAAACTTGGAAGTTTCCAAAGATGGTTTCATAGGTTACCAACTTTCACCAAAAAGGAGAAAAAAGTAGGCTTGGTTGGTATGGAAACGAACATTAGTTTAGTGGTAAAGATTATGGAAACAAACATTAAAGTTTTATTAAGGATTCCACACTAGCTTTTCTCTAGGAATTCATAGGAGATGTTATGAAATTCCAGCACTCAAACCACCTGTAGCTTCTACACTAAGCTTTCTACCATAAGGGGTAAAGGAAATGTTGGATTCCTTAGGAGTTTTAACCAGAAAATGGCTTTCAACTTGTAACAAAAGTAGATCTAGTTATAAAATTGGTTTCAAACATTACCAACACTAGCCTCCCAACAATTTTCATGTTAGGTATGGCAAAGGGGGAAAAGAAGCAGGGTGAGATGATGGGAATCTCACACCTCCTACCTCATCATTGATGGGGGAAAAGGTTGGAAACTAAAGTGGGAAGTTAGTATTTTACCACTAAAATTGGTTTTAGGCCACTACTAATTCTTTCATCTTGGAAAAATAAGGGGGAAAGCCAACTCAGAGATGAGTTGAACCACCCACTTTTAGAAGATATAAAATAAAATTTTGGTAGTAAAAACAATGGGAGGAAAGAGATATCAACATTGGCTTTGGATTACAAAATTCATAGTAAGTGCTATAAAATGCCAAAATCCAACCACCTACAAATTTCACACTATAGTTTTGGTCATAAGGGGGGAAAGACCAATGTGTATTTTTTAAGGCTTTGGCTACAAAAAATGAAGGAAAGGCTTGGAAGTGACTATGAATAGAATAGATTTCATTATAGAATTTAGGTGATGGCCCTGCTTCTAGTACAAAGAAAAATTATTATTACCAAAAACCTTGATTGTTGAAAATAAAACTAAGGATCCTTGGTGCAAGTAGTTCCCCAACCCCAAATCCCAAGGGCCTTCAGAATAAAACTGGGATTTGAGGTACCTTGGGCAGTCTAGCAGATCAACCAAGTACTCAAGAGATGCAAAATGTGGAAATATGAACAGATCCAAATAATGCACAAATAATAAATTTATTTTTGAACATAAAACTTAAAAATTAAAAATTTATTGAGGAATAAATAAATAATAAGGTAAATAAATGTGTACAAATGGTGCCTAAATGCGAAAGAAAGGCGGTTCACTTATGTAAGAGTTCAAAGCCAGTTGAAGCTGAGGCAATTTACTCCATGATCCAGGTGGTAAGCCACTCTTGATGTTATTGAACCTCCCTTTGCTACTGCAAGCTTGGATCTACCAATTGAGTCACTGTTGGGTGGTGAGAAAGGTGGAATATGTGGATGGCAAGTTGCTCCATGCTGCGTTTGGAATCCCAAAAGTGCAATGTTACTACCAAAAGTCCACCAAATCTCAAGGCCTCACTACTTCCACAATGGGATTCAAGAGAATGAAAGTATGGAAAATTGTAAGAGCTCTTAAGTTCCTAAGAATTCCCCAAGTGTTGAATTGTGTGTATGAAAATTTCTTGAGAATTTATTAAACAAAAAATCCTTAACTTGCTCCAAAAATTTGAGAACCTCCAAATGATGTTTGGGGTTGGCTTTTATAGGGTCTTTGGACCATGAATGGGGCTGCAAGTTGGCTATAATTTGACTCCAAATTGGCTGTAAAATGGCTACAAGTTGGCTACAAATTTACGTGATATTGATGCCCAATTTTGGATGGTTACTATACATAGTAAGTGATTGGCCCCATGGCCATTCCATTTACTATAAATAATAACTAGGGCACACCATACATGCTAGAGATGAATCTACCATGCTAAGCTCTCCACCACGGTTGTTGAAGTGGCTGGTTAATGTTGAAGTGCTCATTGATAAATTTTGATTCTTTTGGTTTCCACACTAGGGTATTAAAATTTCCATGCTTGGTGGGGGGGTGGTGGTGGGGCGGTGGGGACTTTCTAGGCAAAGCTAAAGGGGAAGTTTGCTAGGGGAAAACTTTTTAGGTTGTAGGAAAAGTTTCCAAGTTGTGCATTTGGTCTCCACATTAAAGGGGGGAATGTTTTCAAACCCCCACCCTTCCATGTTTGGGGTAGGTGAGATCCACCCCCTACAAGTGTTTGCAGTGTAGAAAAATACATACCCCCCATAAAACCCCTTCAAATTACCATTTTTGACATTCCAAAATGGCATCTTTAAACCCCCCACGCGTAAATATAAATATTGGGTAACATTTTTCACTTGGGAAATGAGGCTTTAACCACTTATGAAGCATTTTTTAGCCCCAAAAGCATAAATTATGTGAAATTGCCCATTGTGGATTAAAATTTTCACATTTACAATGAAATTTTTCCTTAGGTTTTATGGGGTGAAAGCTACATGATGAAGATTACTTATAACCTACAAAATTTTGTAGTGTTTCAGTGAGGAAGGATGTTGCAGTGGGTTGGCCTTGTATTGGTTTTGATGAGCCAGTAGGTCTACATGTTTTGTGCTCATGTGTTGAAACTTTCATAAAGAAAGGATGTTTTTGAGACTATGGCTAAGATCTACTGGCATTATCATTTACATGTATGTTTGTAGTACAAGTGGCATTCTTCTATTAATGTTATGATGCTAGTCCTTCCTATGTTATTGGTGGTAACATATGGTGCAAGGAAGTATGACAATATTAAGGATGTTGCAGAGGATAAGAGGTTTGAGATGGTAATCCCATAGGAGATGTTGCAAATTGATGACATTTAGGAAAGTGATAGTAGTTTTTTGAGGTAAAGGAAGTAGAACCATTTAGGGAAACATGTTGTTGAACATAGTAGTCATACAAGTTTGGCTAGCCATAAGGGTATTGTTCGTTTGTTGATAGCATTCCCCGCAACTATGGGTTTTGCCACTATGGTTAATAGTAGTTTTGAGGTTAATAAGAAGTCCTACTAGAATAGTATGGTTGCTTGTAATATTTTCTATAATTACCTTGTGAGTAAGGTAATTTCCTAGACATTTTCTTTTGTATGAACTTGGGATTCAAAGAAAAAGCCCCAAAATCTTGTAGATGTAACATAACTAGGCAATATCCCTTTGGATGGTCATGTTGGTAGATGTCACATCCATCATCCTCTTTTGTGGTTGAGTATATAGCCTCTTCTACTACAACTATTTTCACTTTTTACTAATAAGTATTCCTACCTATTTGTTTGTTCTTTTTCCACTTCATGTTTTGATCGCTCAATCCTTTTTGCATTACCCTCTCCTCTATGATTTTCACGTAGGTCATAGCTCTATCATTTATCAATTCCCATATCATATCTCTCCTTGCTTCAAGTTCATTGATAGCCTTTTGTATTGGCAAGCTTTTTTGTAAAATCACATCATTAGGATCTACCTCTTTTTCCTCATCATAAATATGAACCCTCTTCTTTTGAAGATTTGGATCCTAGTTATATTCATCTACATTCTCTCATTTACATAGCTCTTCTTCTTCTTTTACCACCTACTCAACTAGCCTTTGTATCTTATTGGCTTTCAATTTAGATAACTGACCTTGGACATAAATCCCAAGGGTCTCTCTCATTTGGTTATGAAGCCCATCTATGATGTGGAAAAGATACTCTTTTGAGAGGAATTATGGCATAGACATCTATGTAATAACAAATAGTATCTATCCAAGACCACAACCAAGGATTCATCTTTTTCTTACCTCCATCCTTGCATTTATTTTCTCAGGTTGGACACTCTAGCATAGGCTTGGTATATCTTGTTGAAGATCTCTAGCATTGTGGACCATCGATGGATTAAATATAGTTCCAATGATCTATACCAACTTTTAGCTTGGTTAACTGGTGTCCTAGGAATGAGCTTGAGCTTTTGCCACTCACTCTTGATGTTTTACAAAGAGTAGGCATCATCAAAGGCTTGTAAGTGATGTTGTGGATCATAGTTATAGCCTCTCTCAAATTTAGGGATGTTATTTATATCAAGCTTTTTAATGCAATTTTTCCTTTGATTCCTATGAGGTGTCCTAACTACCTCCATTATTTACATCATGCTCCTAATAGCCAACAAGGGTCCATCATCATCAAACATGTCATGGTGATAATTTCTATTTCTAGTTGTCTAATTATGATGATTTCATTCATGCTCACACCAATGATCTCATCTATTATTGCTTCTATCTTCATCTTGATCCTTATTTCTATACCTCTATTCATCTTCATTAGAACTATACATGGAAGAGGAAGAGGAAGATCATAAACTAGGAGAATTTCCATGGCTTATATATTTCCCCCTTTGGTCCCTTGATGTATCTCTTCTAGGTTTGGATAAGGTCCTAGGCCTTAAGGCCCTCCTTATTATATTAAAGAAATAATCTATATTCTATTAATGAAAAGCGCCAATTTCTAACCCTTATTTTAGAGATGAGTAGTAGCAAGTTATGATATAAAAGGCTAGAACACTTGAGTTCAAGAAACATACAAGCTTTAATCAATGCTGAAAGTGTTAAACGTATGCCCCAAATAAGTCACTTAAAAGAGGTATGGTCTACATGCTAGCACAATAAGAAAACTAGAGCTATCTTTAAGATGAATTACTACATATGGATGTATGTGGCCCTTTTAATATAGTTGGTTTTGATTGAACAAATATTTCTTTCTTATTATTGATGATTATACTAGAATCTTGTGGCTAACTTGTATTGAGAAAAAGTATGATGTTTTTAAATGTTTTAAATCATTTAAGAGTATGGTCAAAATTGAAATAGGGCTTAAAATGAAAACTATTAGAACTGACAATGGAGGTGAGTTTACCTCAAATAAATTTTATGAGCTATGCAAAGATTCAAGTATCAAGAGATAATGCACATCAGCTAGAACACCTAAGCACAATGGTGTCATAAAGCATAAGAATAGAACTATATTCAAAAGATCTAATGAATGATGATGGTGAAGGATGTATCAAAGTATCTATGGAATGAGGTAGCTAGAGTAGCTATGTATATCACCAATAGATGTTTGGTAAGAATTGAAAATGATAAGACTCCTTATCAAATGTGGTATGATAAAATGACTAATGTTCAATATTTCAATGTTTTTGGTAGTAAGTGCTATATTAAAAATCAAGATAATGTCCATAAGCTTGATAGTTGCTCTAAAGATGGTTTGTTTATTGAATATTCTAGTTATTCAAAAGCTTATTCTTGCCTTAACTTAAAGACATTAAAACTTGTTAAAACATATCATGTTAAGATTGATGAATTATCAAAAGATACTAACAATGTGGCTGAAAATGTTATGAACATAGATGAAGAAGATAATGATGATTATGAAATTTTGCCATTTAAAAAAGTTGAAGAAAGTGATGAAGAATAGCTAGTCTCAATGGATGAGAAAAAACAAGAGGCTACAAACCTAATGATGGTCTAAGAAGAAGAATATAGAGATTTTGATCCATGATAGATATTCTTAGAACACCTCTTAGAAAAAGGATAAGGAGGAACAAAGCTAAAATAATAGATCATGACTTACTATTATGTTATGTTCTTTCTTCATTCCAACAATAGTTAGGAAAGCTATTAAGAGTGAGGATTGGAAGAATGCCAGGGATGAAGGGACAAAACATGTTATTAAGAACAATGCTTGGGAACTTTCCCCATAGCCAAAAGGAGCAAATGTCATTGGAACTAAATGGGTCTTTGCAAAAAAAATTGAATAAGCATGGTGAAGTTACTTGAAATAAGGCAAGATTAGTAGCTAAAGGTTTTGCACAAATAGAAGGGCTTGATTATCAAGATATGTTTGCTTCAATGGTAATATTGAAATGAATTAGAAAGCTACTAGCTTTTACAAATTATCAAGTGTTTAATCTCTATCAAATGGATCTAAAGTATAAATTCTTTAATAGAGAAACATAAGAGACAGTATATATAGAACAACCTAAAGGTTCAATTGACACAGAAAAGCCACATCATGTATATTAGCTACAAAAACCCATGTGATGAGACGCGGTTTGCGTCGGCCGCGATATCGCGTACGCGATATCGCGTCCTTCCCTGCGATATCACGTACGCGATATTACAGTCAGCCGTCATTTCTATAAATAAGATGCGGCTCTCCCTTATTCGGGATCCTAGTTTTAGTGTAGCGAAGCTCTGGCAGTTTGATCCCTCCAGAGTTAGAATTTTCCCGTGTCTGCCCGCAGTGTGGTGAATGTGATTGTACGGTGCCTTTATTCGAGTGTGCCATACTTGGACACGCACATGACCGGAAATAAAGATTGAGATTACTTCATCATTGCAGCATTCACTTAGTTTATTTATTTAATGTTATTTATTGCTTTCATAGTGCGGTGTAAGTACGACTTGACTACGAGCATCTACGGGTGTGTACGGCTAGTTAAGGAATCGGTTACTTATCGCGATTAGTTTCTCACCCTTTCACTCCTAGAAGCGGAACGAGTTCGACTTGATTACGAGCATTTAAGTGTGACTGCTTGGTAGCCCAGTGGTGTAGCTAGGGGGATCTACGCTTGGTAACCCAGTGGCGTATTTGGGGTTTGCGCTTGGTAATCCCAGTGGCGTACCTAGGCCTATGCTTGGTAGTCCCAGTGGCAGTCGTGCACAAAGTCCAAGATGTGTACGGTTGATCAAGGAATCGGTTGCTCGTCGCACTTAGGCTAGATTAGATTTTCTTACCCTTTTCCTCTTAGCTTAGATTTAGTTAAATATTATTTTCCACTGCCATCAGGAGTAGCATTAGAATTAGAACACATCATACACCTCATCTAGACTAAACCATACGTGACATATGCAAAACTAGTCTAGATGGGAAGACAGCGAACTGCGACCTAAGGCTAACTATCTAGGTGCCACAACTAGTCCATCTGCGGAGTTCGACCGGATCGCGCGTGCGACGCTCGTTTCGTATGGTTGAGTGTAGGGGTACCTCGCCACTCATCATTGGCGCCGTTGCCGGGGATGGTGCTAGTTATCTAGATTAGTTATATCATACAAGGTCGCTGTAAAGAACTTAACGATATATCTCTTAAAAAGAAGAAATTATTAAAAGTCACATAAATTCGCACACAACAATGTCTCTCCGACAAGATGATAATAACGCCACACTTAGTGAGGATGTTCATTGGAGAACCAATGAGCTATATGACGATGAAAGTTGGAGTATACAACCTGAAGTGGGAGTTTCCTATAAGAATGAACAAAAACAACGTCATCATAACACACGAAGACATAACTTACCTGATGACGATGAACCCCCACTGGCCACTACAAGCTTCACGCAAATACAAGAGGCTGTTCGAATCTCACGTAGGCATCGTAAAGAGAGCCGACTACCCAGGCTCGATTTAAACAACTTTCCCAAATTTTCAGGAGGCTATGACTTAGATCCGCATCAACATTTACTAGCCTTCTACGATGCCTGCACATGGAATAACATTGATAACAGTTGGCAAAAACTGAAGCTCTTTCCTATGACACTCGTTGACCAAGCTAAAGTATGGTATAGATCGTTAAAACCAAATTCGATACGACGCTGGTCAACAATGGTAGAAGTCTTTAACGAAAAATATCAAACCTACGCAAGAGTGTCAGCCTTGAGGAAACAAATCCAAGGATGGAAACAAGAAAAACATGAACCCTTGGACATGGCCTTAGAAAGATATTATTCACTGTTAAACAACTGTCCAGGCCATGGGTTTTCCGAGGAAAGGCTAATGTACCATATCATTGATGGGCTACGTAATGAAACAAGAGAGACCTTAGGAACGTATGCCCGAGGTCAACTATACAACCTACGAACCCATCAAATCCAAGAGCTTATTAAGCGGGTAGCAAAAGAAGAAGGAGAAATAGCTACATGGGAGAATGTTGAAAAATATAAATGGGACCAAAATGTTAACCCCACAAAGGTTCATGATCATAACAAGGAGAGATCAACAAATTCCAAGGTGGAAACATCACCTTTGCCAATACAACAATTGTTAGAAGAAGCCGAGGCAAAGATCAATAAGATGTTGGAATGGATGAATCAAAAGTGTGGAGAATATATCAACACCATTGGAGATAGAGTTTTCACAACCCAAGAAGTAGGGCGAAATCATAGACGTTTGGAAAGAAGGAATGAAGGGACTAAGCGCTCAACTGCCAATCATACATATGAATGCAACATATGCCTGTACGATCATCCCAAAGGCCAATGCCCAATACTGTTACATCTACATGAGCATTGGGGAAACACGTTACATCCAGAGTTTGTACAGAGATACTGTGTTAGACCACAGTGGCAACAATCCCGGTCGTGGGGGAATCCACCCTTAGAATGGAGGCCCCCTTCACCTTTTCCGAATCCAAATGCTTATAATGTCCAACATCCTGTTTCTTCAACTGGGCCACCACACTTTATCTCACCACAATACCATTCTTCACAATACCATCAACCCATACCTCCAACACAACCACCACCTTGTGCACCTTATCCTCCTCCTAACTTTCAACATTCTTATCCTTTCCCTCCTTCCACAATGCCACCAACTGTTCCTAAGGTGTTTGTACCACCGCAACCCACGAACAACACTTGTGTTGCTGCTACTAACTACAGTGAAGAGCCTCCTCAACATCAAAGACGTCCTTTCTTTAAACACGGCCGTAGGAAGGGACAACATAATTCTGAGGCCACTGCATCTTCCAACCCAGCACAAGCCCAACAATGTGGTGCATCCTTACCTTCGAACCCAACGCCTCATGTACCTTCATCAGGGCCACCAACTAACACTCCAACAACCACAAGGCCCAATGAACACAACCATGGGAGGCATCATTCCAATCCTTGCATACCATCTAATGGTCCTAACCATCATAGTGGGTCAACTCGTTATCCGGGAACTACATCGTATGAAGTGCCCCACTGTGTTTATTACAAAGTGCGTAAAATCGAAGGGGATAAGTTTGGACCGGTGTCAATAATTCCAATATGCATGGATCCTCATTCTTCATTTATTAATCCTAGCCATACTCAACCGTTTAGTTATGGGGGATATCCCCCATTTCAGTAACAAGCAGGATTAATAAATGTTTTTAATTTTCTTTAATTTTACAACTTTTTGTTTTACAGTTTTTCATCTTTTGACTTTTTTGTTTTACCTTTTTGTGTGTTTGTATTTTTATGTTTTTGTAAGTAATCTCATCTATGAATAAAGCACTCATGTGGATCATTGGTTGAGATGTGTTTTATGTTATTAAGTCATGAGTGATCAATTATTTGAAACAGTGAGCCCACTACACCCACTCATCCACTCTATCAATAAAGAGGTTCTGTTCGAGGGTACAGTGATATTCTTGAGATTTCTAAAAACTTAAAATTAATTTTGTGTTCATTGTACCCAGAATGAAGAAGGATGGACCAAGAGGGAATGATTAGGGTGTGACATTAAGGGGACTTGTGGATTCTCTTTGGTGTCATCTGTGGGAGTTATCATGCAATATGGTTGTACTAAGATCCTTGTAGATCTAATGAAAAATGGGATTAAGAGTAATCAAAAGGGTACTCAACAATCAAAATCTGTTCTAGGGGGGTCCCACTAGAAAGACATGCACGCATGCCTGAAGGTTGGCGGCTTCTCTAGATTCAGTAAAGTGAAAAAAAAGAGAGAAAGAAAAGAGAAGAAAGAAAAAGAAAAAGGAACTTCCATAAAATAAAAATTACTCCTCCCTTGTACTAAACGCCAAGTGATCGTACACCTTGTTGTTATGGTACTCTCATAGTTGTTCATCATGGGATGAAACAATGC
>MNCI01024308.1:159737-192549 GCA_015680685.1 Gnetum montanum | reverse complement strand
CACTTGTGCTATTTTTTCATATGGTTTGCACATATAGTTATTACAGAAAATACACATATGGCATAACCTAGAATAAACATTGGGTTTATTCATAAAGTTAAGTTACCATATAAAGAATTATGTTTGAGACATAATGCATTGTAATACATGAAAGATAATACTCACATTAAAAGGAACTATCACCATGATTCATGTACTTATTTCTTGAACTTTGGACTTGATTAAATATGGAGACCAAGTGGAAGATTGTAGCATGTGTTACCCACTAATGTGCTTTATGGGTTAGCTAATGCATCAAAGTGGCCACCATGCCTACTAACGTGTTTTATGGGTTAGTTAATGCATGAAAGTGACCACCATGTCAACTACCATGTTTTATGGATTAGTTAAGGCATGAAAGTGGCCACCATACCCACTAATGCATTTTTATGAGTTGGTTAACACATCAATGTGGTCTCCATATCTGGTAACGCATTTTTTTACTCGTGGGCATTAGGTCTCTTATGGTAACTGATTAGAAAGCTTTTCAAGAGGAGAAAGGGGAGAAAAAGAAAACAGAGAAGAAGAAAGAAGAACTTCTAGAGGTAAAAAGGAAAGTAACTAAAACAAAAATATAGGAATAAGGTCATAGATTTCATTTTATAGCGTAATCCATCAATTTAAAGCTATTGCAGATCCTTTAGGAGGAAGAATCATCTCAAAGAGAACAAATTATATCTGTATAAGGCCCTTTTTTGAGGCCAAGTTGTAAATTTGGAGTTGTTTACCATCCTCTATAATTTCTTGTAATTGTAGATAGTAAGTTGAAGAGACATTAAAATTTAGAGGAAGTAAATTATTATTTCATGTTGGCACCAAAGGTCGTGAGTTTTCCATAGAGATATTTAGCTGAACTTGCTCAAAATATAACAACTATTCTTGGCTTCATTTAATACTCAATACCCATCTTGCATCTACAAGAATTTAATAATATAGGCTCTAGTTTTACAATTTTACCTTTGCTCAACTAGAAGCATTTTTATAAGGCTTCCCCTATAACTATTATGTACAACATCTTCTACTTGTAGGGCCTCATCTCCAATTTTCTCTTAGTTTTAGGAACTTAAAATAATAATAATATTCTTATTATTATTGGACTAATTTTTGTTTTTATTTTTTTAAATAAGTGACTCTCATGTAGAGAAGTGAGGAGATGAAATAAGAAAGTTACTTATTTTGAGAATTCTTGGTATTGTAGGATAACTCTATTATTTTAAGGATTATCCAAACCTTTTCACAAGAAAATGGGATCACGTAAGCAATGTTGAAAGCATATAAAAAAAAACTATATCATTTTTATTATTTTATACCGTTTAAACCTTTTGTGTTTGAGTGAAGCCATATCCAAATTCATCAACATGCCTCAAAAATTCATACATTTGATCAAAATAATTTTCAATTTGCTCACCTCTCTTGATTTTAAGTCTATCAAATTTGATTCTAAGCAAGACATCTTGAATTTGCTGATTTTTTTATTGCCATGATAATCAAAGCGGTATCTTTCCAAAATTTCTAGAGCCTTTTTTAAGATACATAATTTTCAACTATAGTTGTAGAAACATTGAAGATGATTATCATCTTTGCCAAAGAGTTCTTCTTCTTTCTTTCATGCTCATTCAATTGAGCTAGCCAAGGAAATCATTCTTTTTTTATTTACTTATAATACACTACTCATTAAATCTATTTTCTATATAACTTTCCAAACACTATTAAATTTGAGAAGACCCTTTATCATGGTGCTTCAAAGTATAAAGTCTTAGGCACTTTGGAATGTCTTTGTTTGTAGTCATATTTAATTATTTGATGCCTAATTGAGACCAATGCTTTGATACCAATATGTTGAAATGGAAAATGTCAAGGCTTTTTAAGAATTTTTGAAATTCTTCAAAATCTAATTTTTTAAGTGACCACAAGATCACCATGGGTCATGGTTTGAGAAAGATTCTTCAAATATTTACCACAAGTCATATTCTTCACATTGCAACCCAACATAGGTCATGGTAAACTTAGAAACTTTTAAATTCTTTTCCTAAGTGAATAGAATTCAAGTTTAGCCTTTTACTAAACTTTAGCTAAAATTCTAGAGAGATTTGTTTTGATGAAACTGATGAGCATTAAAAGAAAAAGAGAGATTCATGAAAGCTAATGAAATTATTCTTTTAATTTATCAAAAATCATAAACATGTTTAATTCATTAAGAATTTTTTATTTTCATTAAAGAAATCATCCAAGTCATCATCTTGAACTTCATTTTATATAAGAAAAGAAACAACACCCTTTATGGAAATCAGTAGGGAACAACTTACCAAAATATATCAATTGGGGCCAAGTTTGTCTTGTTCATTTTTTTTTAATAAAATGAAATTTTTATGGGTGTTTGATTAAAAACCAATTACATTTGCCCATCAAATACCATTATTTAGCACACATGGATGTAGTACAATAGTTAAGACACTCATCTTTTAATTGGAAAGCTATTTTAATTTCTACCTACACTCATGGATGTGGCAACAATGGAAAAGCCTTATGATGGGATGCTTTTCTTTAGGCAGTAACATCTACCTTCATGAAGGTGAGGTTGTGCTACTAGCATAGATTGTTTGTGCAAAAGCTTAAGAAAAAAAGCCATTATTTGATTCCATTTCATGAAAACTCTCTTAGAATTTGATGAGCAATGAGGCATCTGTATGCTCAACCATACGAATACAAGCATCCACACATGATCCAGTCGAATTCCAAGGACTAAGTGCTTATGCGCCTTTGTGAACAAGGATGGGTTGATCAATCGTTGTCTTCCCAAGCTTACTTATATAGCACGATTGTATGATTAAGTAAACTTGAGGTACATGATTTTTATAGTTTTTATGTCCTAGTGCTACAAAGGAAGGAGAGAGATAACTAAGTAACTAATTTTGATTTAACTACTCAACTATGGTTTAACTATTCCTAACACTAGCATCCGTTCTCACTTGCTGTACACATCCTGAACTAGTGCAACACTACTAGGATTGTCAAATGCTAATCGTTACTAGGTTACCAAGTGTTACAGGCATGCTCAAAGTGATCATACTGAGTGTGCTTACTTAGGAGAGTTGTAGGGTGAGAGAGAGAACATTAATTAACTAAGGAAAGCATTAAGTAATAGTAATTATCATTAATTAATCTATTCTGAATGTTGCAAGGTTTATCACAAATTTTATCTTTATTACCGTGCACAAGGTGTGCTCAGGTACACAATGCTCGAAGAAAGATCCGTTCACTTTATAACTCTTATTGTGGGCGCTCAAAAATAATTCTATCTCTAGAAAGGAAAAAAGGCAAGATTTTGCATAAGGGACTAAGACTAACTATGCAAACCAAGTGTGCCCGCCTCTTATTTATAGGCAATGAGGTAGGCTGCGATATCACATGGAAGGCTCCGATATCGCATATGCGATATTGTGAATACTCCCACAACTGAATGAAAACTCTTCCTCAAGTTTCTTACAAAATATTGGAAAGGTATAGGATTACTGACTAAATGAGAACTGACAATGACAGGGAATAACAGACTGAGAGTGCCTGATGAACGGATTGACAAATATATTACAACATTGGTGTTCACGCCCTTTGTGGGGAACACTGTACATAGATGACATCCAAACCTTCATCTGACAACTTGAAGAAAGAGTAAAGAAAATGAGGTGCATTTCTGGTAATTTCACGATTGCACCTTCTATTGTTTATCCATAACCATGCAACCAAAATTTTTCCTAGCATAAATGCTCCAGCTCAAGTCCATTCCGAGTGCTTCCTCCTATCCCAGTCCATAGTTTGTATAATTTCCATTTGCACACACAACATAATCACGAATGAGCAAGGATAAGTAAACCATAATGCAGTTGATACCTTGTCTTGATATAAAGTTCATTGGCTGGGTTGTGGTTATGGCAAAAACTAGGTTAGAGGTTTATCAAAGATAACTACCCAAGGTGTAGGGGTGATACAAGTAGTATAATGAAAAAATTTGTGACAGGGCCCCCATGACTAAGAGCAAACCTCCAATAGCAATAGGGTGGAAGAGTATAGGGAACAAGAAAAAATGGGAAAAATAACAATGGAAATGCCAATAAAATGGATGTCATGGATGGAGATGAAATGAGAAATTGCTGATTGCAAGAAACGTTTAAGGAGAAGAATTTAACAATTGCACCATAAAGGAATGTTAGTGGGTCCTCCCCAAAGTAGGCTCATGCTTTTTATGCCCTGACAAACCCACAAACCAAAGAGTTTGTAGGCTCTAGGAATAACATATGGAAACAATGGTTAAAGACTGACCCACAAGAATTTACCAAAGAATAACAATGCATCAACCAAAATATAGACTAATCATAAAACTGGCAATGAGGTGGAAAATGGAAAGAAAAATAGAGAGTAGAAAATGGAATGGAATCCCAAGAGCAAGGTTTTGTAAAGTTCCTTGTGTATTTTATGCTTAAGGTGATTGAGTAGAACTCATTCCAAATCCAAACTCAAACGAACCACATTTAGTGACCTCGCATCAATACACTTAGCCAATCCATCCCCTTGAAGTAATAAGAATGCTTCCCCAAAGACTCACCACCATTCCAAAAAGAGCAAGATGGAGAAGCAGGAAGTGAGAAAGGACCTTAGTTAGAGGGAACCTTCAAGCATGGGTAACATGTCTTTCCAGTGACATAATTAGTGCTTGTAGCCCAGATTTCTTTATTATGTCTAAGGGTTGTGCTTTGAATTATCACTTTTTTTATGATTTTTCACGTGAGAACCATACCATGCAAAGACTTATTTTCATTCATTCAACTTCCTGATATTTGATCAATGGCAGAATGGCAAAAAACCCATGATAAGCATCCAAGGAACCCAAAAGAATAACCAGCACACATGCATCGAATTCCCTTGAAGTCACACCCTTTTCATCCATTGAGTCCTTCCTTGATTTGAAGAATACCAAGCCACCAATTCATTAATAAGTTTATTTAGAAAAATAGACAGTACAGTTTCAAGACCAAGGANAATACCAAGCCACCAATTCATTAATAAGTTTATTTAGAAAAATAGATAGTACAGTTTCAAGACCAAGGAAAACCATAGAGTTGAATGGAGGAATGGACGATGTGGACTCATTGCCTATTTTATCAAAAGAACCATGTTATAATATCAACATTGAAAATCAAAGGTAAAAACCCAACATTAACAATCAACACCATTATGATACAATCCACCATCATGAGCACTTATTGTGTCACGAATGAAAGTAAATCAAACTTAGAAATAGGAAAAAATGTGAACGATGGTGTAAGACAAAAATAAGTAAATTTGAAAAATGTGCAAAAAAAAGGTGTAAAACAAAAATATAAAAAGAGCTGAGGGCTTAGAATGGTTAGCATTTGTGGTCATCTCCCCCATGATTGAGTTGGAAGGAGGAGATCCGAAATAACAAGCAGGATTGTCCACCAACAGAGGGAGTATTGGTACTAGTTGTTCTAAGCTCATGGAAAGGTTTGATTTGTTGGATGTTGACCAAACATTTCGTATCTGGGCTCTCAGGTTTGTAAATCATCATGGCCCTTGAAGGAAAAGTTGCATTAATAATATAAGGTCCTTCCCACAACGTTTGAAATTTAGTGTGTTATGGCATGTGTGTGGGATTCTAATACAGAACCTTATCTCCTAGTTGATATTTAACTTTCCTAATTTTTAGGTCATGACATCATTTATTAAAGGCCTTGTGTAATTCGTTAGATGACAGGGTTGCTAATCGGTTCTCATCTAGCAAGTTAAGGGTCATTAACTGTTCTTTTTGTGCTAGATCAAGGTCAAGGTTGAGATCACATGCCATAGATAGTGTACGGAGTTTTGCTTGAATGGGAAGCATTGGAAGTTTACCATACACTAACTCATAGGGAGTGTAGCCTATAGGGAGTTTCCATATGGAGCAGTATGCCCAAAGAGTATTGTTCAATTTGGTGCTCCAATCTCACCTATACTTGCTAATAGTTCTTGTTAATATCTTTGTAATCTCCCTATTGGTGACCTTGGCTTGACCATTCACTTGAGGGTGGTATGGAGTAGTTAGTTTATGTTCAATCCCTAAGCATTACATTAATTTTTGAAAAGTTACGCCTGTGAAGTGTGTACCATTGTCTGAAATAAGTGCTCGCGGTACACCAAACCTATTTATGATTTGTTGTTGAATAAATTGTGCAGCTATAGATGATGTAAAATCCTTAACAATGGTTTCTTCTACCCATTTTGTAAAGTAGTTAATAACAACAATGATGTAAGCTTTCCCATTGTACATTGGTGTAATAGGCCCCATAAAATCAATTCCCCATATGTTGAAGGGTTCTAAAGGTTGAATCCATTGTTGCAGACCCTCTATTCTAGTAGTCATTCCCTCATCACATTGATAGTACTCACAAGATTGGATGAAATGATGGGCATCCTGAAACAATGTAGGCCAATAATATCCTACAAGCAGGATTTTAAGGGCTATTTGTCTCCTAGCATAATGACCCCCACAAGGACCCTCATGATCATCTTAGAGAACTCATAGTTGATTTATATTGGGAACGCACCATTGAACCAAGCCATCAGGACATACTTTATAAATTTTCCCATTGATCTCTGTAAAATACTTGGCTTGGTGAAGGAACTGTTGTTCTTTTTTAGCATCTAACTCTTGTGGTGTTTGTTGTGTAAGGAGATAGGTGAGAATACTACTATACCAGTTTGTTTCCATGGTCAATTGGTTAGTTACTACACTTGCAAAGAGGAGTTCATTAGGGAAATGATAAGAAATTGGATACTCATCCTTTTTATTGTCCCATCACAATCGAGATAAATGATCAGCAACTATGTTCTCGATGCCTTTTCGATCAATCATTGTAAGATCAAACTCTTGTAAGATTATGAGCCATCGTATGATGCGAGGGCACTGTCAATTTATTCATTAGGAACCTTATTGCACTATGATCCATATGTGTGAATACCTTATAGCCCAAGACATAGTGCCTAAATTTTTTTAATGCAAACACTACAATGATTAATTCTTTCTATATTGTGGTGTAGTTTAGTTGTGCACCAACAATACTCCTACTTGCATAGTGGATGTAATAAGGAAATTTTTGGTCATGTAACTATGTAAGTATGTCTCCTAAAGCATAGTTGGATGCATTAGTCATTATGTGGAATGGTTTGGACCAATTAGGAGCTTGTAGAATGGGTGTTTCTACAAGCTTCTATTTTAAAGTTTGGAAAGCTAGTTCTCATTCCCTGGTCCATTCAAAAGGTATGCCTTTTTTCATTTGCAATCTTTGAAAAGTTCTCAATAAACCTTTTGTAGTAGCCAGTGTGTCCAAGGAATGACTAGATATCTTTTACAGTTTTAGGTTACCGAGTGATTCCTTGGATAACTTTGATCTTTTTTGGGTCTACCTCTATCCCTATTTGCAAAATATTATGTCCTAATACAATGCCTTCTTAGATCATTAAATGGATTTTTTGCCAGTTGATCCTTAAATTGGTTTCCACACATCTCTTTAGTACTTGCTCTAACTAGTCCAAGACTTGATCGAAGTTCACTCCATAAGTGGAGAAGTCGTCCATGAAGACTTCCATACCATTTCCTATCTGTTGCTGGAATATGCGTAGAACTAATCATTGAAATGTTTTAGGGGCATTGCACAAACCAAACGACATCTGTTTGTATGCAAATGTTCCTCAAGGACTGGTGAACATAGTCTTGGCTTGGTCTTCTAGGGCTATTTTTATTTGGTTGTACCCACTATACCCATCCAGAAAACTAGAGTAGTGATGCCCTGTAATGGTGTCTAAGACTTGGTTGACGAATGGCAACAGAAAATGGTCTTTGAATGTTGCCATATTTAGTAGCCTAAAATCTATGCACACCCTTCATTTACCTCCTTTTTTGGGCACAATAACTAAGGGACTAACTCATTCACTATCAACAATGGGGTATATGAACCTAGCTTTTAGAAGTTGTTCGATTTCTTCCTTAACCACTTACTTAAGCTTTGGGTTTAATCGTCTCTAAGGTTGTTGTCAAGGCTCCATGGAGGGGTCGATGTAAATTCTATGCTAGCATATCCTAGGATCTATTCTGGTTAATTCAGGATATGACCAAGCGAAGCCTTTTGACCATTTTTTTATTACCTTTAGTAGTCTCTCTTTTTGTTGTGGAGCAAGCTTAGTGTTAATAATTACTAGTTTTCCATTCTTGAGAAATGTGTATTCCATATCAGTGAGCAATGGTTTTAACTCAAGGGGCTCCTACTTAAACTTATTAGGGATTTCCAACTTCCTCCAATTGATATTTTCAATGTCAAGACTTGGAAGTTGGCAATGGACTTACTCTAATGTGTCTATGCTATCGATGTAAGTGCAAGTCAAACCCTCAATTGGTTCCATGCATATAGTTGAACTGCTCTCTTGATCAGCTGTCAGCCACTAGGTGCCTTCTTGTCTTATGGTTGTTGCATATAGGCATCTTTGTATATTAGTCACTTGTGCACACTAATTGCATGCAGGCAATGTTAAATGTTGCACGAACCATGACTTCTACATGCAATTACACCCTTTGTCACTGTATGCGATGCATGGGACTTTCTTCTTCTCAATCTTCCCAAATGTATTTTCCTTTGATATTTCCAAGGAAAGATCATGAATTCCTAGGTGTGCGTCAATTGTGCTTAGCCATGCTATTCCCATTATGATTGGGAAGTCCCCCTTATCGTTGTTCACTTGAATCACTAGGAAGTCAACTGGATATGACCACCCACAAATAGTGGTGACAATGTCTTCCACTAGCCCTAATGGGACAGTGATGGATTGGGCGACCAACTCTAAATGAATGTTACTCTTTTTTAGTGGAGGCAGGTTCCAGGCTTTGTACATTTCTTGAGAGATTAGGTTGACACCGAAACATGAATCCAAGAGAGCCTTGCACGGTTCATTCCCAGTGATTTGTAAATATATAAGATGACTTCCAGAATCAGAAAATTTCCTAGGAAGATGGTTGGCCTTAATCTAATCGGTGATGACATGAGTTAACATGACTGTATGCATTGGGTGCAGTGTTTGGCCTGAAGGGAGCTCTGAAGTTTTGATTGGTAATGAGGTGTCTAAAGGAGTAGTTGTTTGTGGTTGCAAGGGCTTAGTTGGACTGTTGGTTCTAAAGAAAGATCTTTTCTTCATGCAGTTGTTAGAACCAATAGTAGATTGAGAGTTAATAGCCCTTGTAGCATTACATTATTGTAGCTGGGAAGGGAGTTCACCCTACATAGCTAGAGCATGTGGTAATGGAGATATGGGTGGAAGAGGTGCAGCTAGATGAGAAGGGTAGTATGTCTATGGAACATCACCCCTATGAGAAGGAGTCTTATAGTACTCACGAGCTTAGTAGTGAGGTTGAGCAATGACATGACTAGTAGAGTCACATGGAGAGACTGGTTGTTGCACGTAATATCCATACGGGTCAGNATGGAGAGACTAGTTGTTGCACGTAATATCCATACGGGTCAAGTTGTCGATAAGGATATTGTTGCCGTGGTGGTGGCATTCCCCATGATTGTGGGTATTTCCACTATTGATACTACTCGATTAGTTGTGGTGGAGTTCCACTTGGATAATATGTTAAAGGTTGGTGGAACTGCCTTGGGTTACCTTGAGGATAAGGTAACCTTCAGGGTGTTTGCCTTTTGTTTAATCGTGGTTGAGTGCTTACTTAGGAGAGTTGTAGGGTGAGAGAGAGAACATTAATTAACTAAGGAAAGCATTAAGTAATAGTAATTATCATTAATTAATCTATTCTAAATGCTGCAAGGTTTATCACAAAGTTCATCTTTATTGCCATGCACAAGGTGTGCTCAAGTACAGAATGCTCTAAGAAAGATCCATTCACTTTATGACTCCTACTGCAGACACGCAAAAATAATTCTATCTCTAGAAAGGGAAAAAGGCAAGAGTTTGGGTAAAGGACTAAGACTAACTATGCAAACCAAGTGTGCCTGCCTCTTATTTATAGGCAATGAGGCAAGCCGCGATATCACATACACGATATCGCGTGGAAGGCTCCAATATCGCGAATGCGATATTGCGACTCATCAGACTTCAAAGGCCATTTTTTTAAACAAATATAAATTGAAAAAGTAATCATAAGAAATGGAGAAACCTTATAGATTATTTGATTCATCAAATCACCAATAGTGCACTTTATTTTGCTAACAAATCTACATGAAAGACATTAAAAACTATATAATTATGAAAAAATGATAATTCCTCAATTCTTAGTTAACTCTGCTAATACAAGAGGTAGATCAACAAATGTTTCTATCNGTATTGGATGCTACTTGACAATTAGTTTGAGTTGTTGTTAAGATGTCTTAAAGGTAGGATACATCTTGACAAAGGCTCTTACATTCACTAGTAAGAGTCTTGCACATGTGAGATGTTTTGGCAGTGAGCCCCCAACTTAACAAATGGGATGGCTTGTCTCCTTTGAGATGTCTTGCCTACATCATAGTGTATGTTTGAAATAACCAAAATAACCAAAGAAGAGGAAGAAGCAAAGAGAACAGGAAAAGTGAAGAGAGGCCAAGAGACTACCTTGTTTCTCCTTGTGGATGAGTGTAGCTCCATTGTAAAAGAGTCTTATTATGTCTTGTGAGTGTGTGGGATTTTCAAGTTGGTGTGTGTCTCTAGATCCTTGAGTGTGGTTTGAGCTTTTTTTTATCTTTGTTGATGTTTAAGCATAATTGATGCATGAGTTCTTCATTTCTTTGTGTTCTTGCTTTCTTAGTGTAATTGTACTTGGAAAGTAAGAAGGATTGTTGATCTTATGGGGGCTAGGAGGGGTTAGCTTTATATCATACATTATCTTTTGCTATTGGTTAGAAATATTTTTTAAAATTTTTTCTTTAGTCTCAAAATCTTTCATATTTTACAAATATTTTTAATTCTATTATTACAACTCTTAAAATATCCAAGATTAATCTATTTTCTTTTTTTGAAACATTGAGAATTTGATTAGTAGGAAATCAAAATGGAAGACATAGAAACATTTGTTGATCTACCTCTTGTATTAGCAGAGTTAACTAAGAATTGAGGAATTATCATTTTCTCATAATTATATAGTTTTTAATGTCTTTCATGTAGATTTGTTAGCAAAATAAAGTGCACTATTGGTGATTTGATGAATCAAATAATCTATAAGGTTTCTCCATTTCTTATGATTACTTTTTCAATTTATATTTGTTTAAAAAAATGGCCTTTGAAGTCTGATGAGTCGCAATATCGCATTCGCGATATTGGAGCCTTCCACGCGATATCGTGTATGTGATATCGCGGCTTGCCTCATTGCCTATAAATAAGAGGCAGGCACACTTGGTTTGCATAGTTAGTCTTAGTCCTTTACCCAAACTCTTGCCTTTTTCCCTTTCTAGAGATAGAATTATTTTTGCGTGTCTGCAGTAGGAGTCATAAAGTGAATGGATCTTTNTGCTTTCAACTGAGTACCATAAACCCGGTCTTATTTAAACTTTCTCTCGATTTCTGGTGTTTCTAACCTGTTCAGTTTAATTTGTAAGTACTAAAGTTTCACACAGAAATTAAAGCTAAAGCACGAGCACTCATCAAAAGAATATAATAAAGAACCAGGGACCCAACCAGTAGCTATGTGCCATTTCTTTCTTGCACAGGTCGTGGATGATACTTCCTCTATGTTAATGTTTCCAAGGCATAACACTGGCAAAGCAAGGTGATTTATACCACTCATCGAGTAACTGGTGTTTCGTTACTGATTAGGTCGTCGGGTTCGGCTAGGGGCTTTGCCAAAATGTTAAAATGCATGTGAAAACGGTAATCACGGTTAAAAGCTTTTAATACACTAGCTGAAAATTATTAACGCCGTGAAATAGCGGGACCAATAGTTTTCCAACAGAAGATTTCAAACCGAGGATAAAATTTGGACGTTAAACGTTAGCGAAAGGAAGATAAAATTTAAGGGCTCACTTGATTTATAATTGGAAATGCTTCTCGTTAATTAAAACTAAGAATCGGTCGCCAAGTTTTTTTTGAGCTGTGTTAACCGACATGGACAGCAACATGATAATAAGTTAATAACGCTCCATGTGCAGCCCACGTTATTTAATAGTTTGAAAAATCCGATCGTCTCGGTTAAATCGGCAACCTTTATTATAAATGGGATCGGAAAATTGAAACATGTACAGATCGTAAAAATCCAATTAAAATCGTCAATATTTACAAAGAGAGTATTTACATGTTAGTAATATCATTTTCCATTTTTTTCTTTTTTTCTTTTTTTCTTTTTCATCTAAGGGCTCAGCTAGAGTGGAAAATCAAATACAGAAATTTTAATTTTGGCTGGCATCAGAATTAGCAATATACAATATATTAAACTTATAAAATTAATAAAAATACATAAAATATCCTATCCAATTTTGAACCGGCTTCAACGTTGCATTGTGATTTATCACAGATTTCTCAATCTATACATTATTTAGCCCCTAATTCATTCACTTAATTCTTTTTACTAAAAGTCAACCATACGCCCCATAATATCTGGAAACTGGAAACTTGGTAACAGGAAAAATAGTCGGGGTGACAAGGCATGGAGTAAATTTTAGTGGTATCAGCAGGCATAGAATGCCTGGTCTTGGCATTCGAACCTGAACCCTGATCGTGCAAAAAATGAAAAAGTAATTTAATTTAATCATTCCCTAGAAACCAACAAAAGCAAATTTCTTCCCTTATTTATGCAATTTATTTTCATTATTGCAGAGACCAAGCAAGCAAGTAAACCACGGCAAACTGTGAGAAAGGCAAGAATCCAAACGCATGCATGCCTCTGACTAGTAACGGGGAACCTTAAACTTAAGGTGGAAACCGAGGGAAACAATGGATGTTGGATCAATCAAATAAGTTGAAATATCGACCACCCCAGTGGCAAACCTGAACTTGCCGGTGCCACCAACAATGGAAACAGTCCTCACAGCAAGGTCTTGTCTGTTGGCTCCAAAAATCTGCAACGTAGAAGAATTATACTTTGGATTCCTGAAGATTATGGAGACGGGCAACAGGTAGTTATCACCGGTGAGAGCAACGTTGGCATACAAGCCTTGGCATTGGCCTACATAGGTGGTGTTAGGGTGAGGACCCTCAGTCACCAGGCCATCCATGGCCGTGATGGTGCCGAAGGCCAGGCCGCTCGAGGCTGTGCCGTTTACCCCGGCGACCTTGGCCTCTGTCTTGTTGCCTCCGGCTATGCCGATGTGCACATACACCTTCATGTCATATTTCTTTGACATGAGGTATTGTGCCTCAGCCATAGCCGAAGCAAAATTGACCACGAGTAGTAGTGAAGCCAGCAAACACACACCACCTACAAGTGGCGTGCTCATTAGCATCTTCTTTTCCATGGTATGGTGGCTATAGTTGCTTTTGTATGCTTTTATAAGTCTCTCCCACTCCCTCTTTCTTCTACTAAATGTGGGAGTAGTTTGAAAGTTGGCCACCTATATATAGTCACCAGCATGGACTAGCTTTTGTCAAATGGCACCATTATGGGATTTTTAAAATTAACAGATAGGTGTTGTACAATCAGCAACCAGTTTGCACGTATTTCAAAAATAATTATTATAACAGAAGACTAGGCATCTCCATCGTCAGCAAGTTGAAATGGTTGGTTTTCTTTTAAAATTAATTAAAGAGTGCAGTCTTTATTTTAATGGTATAGCCTTCTCCTTCAAAATCCCAACTGTCAACCTTCATCGGAATAAGTGTAGACAATGTTTGTCTTTACATGCAATCTAACCAACAGTGCCTGCATGCAAAAGGATGCTGCAACAGAACATGTAAGATGTCACAGCTCTTAAGCACTGAAACTTGGATTTGAAGTGTTTGAAGTTTGAACATGCCATGAACTTGATATTTTAATTAGTCAATGCCTCTCCTGGATTCATGCCATGAAACTAGATGCTATGAGTGCATTTGACAAGGTAGGGCCGTTTTCACCGCTGACAGTTTTCATTTTCGTTACAATATTTGCTGAAGGAAAAAGAAATAATAAACTCAATGGTATTATGAATTCATTATTTAACTTCTTTGATTGGCCCAGAGGATATGGCTTCCCTCAAATTATGTTCATATTGCTGATATTTCACTTGAACGCCAAGGAAGCCTATGAATTCAAGACCCTCGAAGATCGAACTACATTCTGCATTATTTTTCTTTTCTGCTGATAGGGGTGGTGAGTCATGCTGAAGTGCTTAACTGATGCATGAACTATTCTCCAAAATAGAATACTGTTTGATTCGAAGATATTTCTCATGACTGCTTCCTGTCCTACCAAGCAATGTGTTTATATTTGTTTGACTCTGTAAATTGCTATAGTTAGCTCTTAGCAGGTTTTGTTGCCATTCTTGGCGCCTTAATCAACTGGGTGATGACTTTCACCCAATTTAAATTTGGTTCCATAAAGCTGGTTTGAAGGCTAAAGCATATCAATAGCTGACTAAGAAAAGTCAAAACAACTGTATGTTGCCGTAGTCTTCAGCGATGCTAAAAAGATGTAACATAAGTAGGAAACCAGGTTCCGTCAAAACTATTATCTAATATGTATTGCACATGGCTTCCTACTTATGAAGCAATGTTGAATAGAACGTATATACATCGTTCTTTTGTTCTGTTGTTTTTTTCTTTTTTTTTTAATTGTAGAATGATAATTTTAAAATCTTTCATAAGAAAATGCACGGATAATGCCCTGAAAGTTTTAAAAAGTTAAATAGTTAAAATCATTGTAGCATAGTTTGGACTTCAGGAAGAAGCTTTCAACACGGTGGATTGGCGGTAGAAATTGTGTTATTTTTTCTAACAATTGATACAATGGTTTTTTAAAAAATAAATTTAATCATAAAATGATTTTTCAACTAATACATCACCTAAGGGTATAGTGCAATGATAGACACTCATCTTTGACCTATTTGAGGTCAACCTCACCCATGCTAGGCATGGGGCCATTATCAATGCACATGTAGGAAATTATAGTTGCAAAGTAGTCAAAATGCACAAATCAAATTCATAGGAATTCAACAATAAAAATAAAAATAAAAAAATAAAAATAAAAAAAATAAAAACAAACAAAAAAATATTTCAACATAAAACATAAAACTTAGGCTAATTTTTTTTAGCTAATTTTTTTTAGCTGATTTTCCGCGTTGCGGTTGACATGGAAAAGGCAGTTGGCAATTTAGGGTTAGGGTTTTTTGCCGCAGGGCCGCTATAAAGGGGGGCGGAGCCAGAGTTTGCGAGGACCATTTTTCTGTTCTGCTGGCAGGCAAGGCAACAGTGACAGCAGAGACGTTTTGTAGATTGCAGGCTGTGCTTGCCCTGCAATAACAATCGCTGAACGACGGTTTTCTGTTTTCTCAGACAGAAACAAACACGTTTTCTTTTCTTTTCTAGCCAAGCAGCAGAGACCAACGCCCAATAGCGGCGGACACCGTGAAGGGTTTCGGTAGAAGTCTTTCTTTTTGCCTATAAACATAAACCTGGCAGAGACAGGTTGTATGCATAAGCAACACAAATAGCATTAACATCGTTTTGTTCTTTATTTATTTGCTTTCAAACAACAGGACATTTTTCTCTCTGCCATCTCCAAGTGCAAAAGCAACCGCGGTGGTAGATAACTTTTACAGTTTTCAATATTATTATTTGCATTTTATTTTGAATTATTTATTGTACTCTTTTAAATTGCACAAATTATTTAACTTTTCAATATTCTTATTAAATTTAAAGCTTTTAATATTTTGTTTAAAATATTGTTATTATTGTTTTATCACATAGCCCTTTCCAAGCTGAGACTATTCCCGGGTTTCAATACCCATACGAGAGGTGCCCTAGGCAATAGTCTCCTAAAACGAGTTTTGACAGGTGTTGGCGGCATGTCCAAAATTTACACATCAACAGTATCTTTAATTAAAGGAGTGGTAGTAGTAAAGTAACTTGGTATCCTACACTTTGATAATAGGTCACATGTACCCTATGTGTGGTTAAGGTTGTGCTACCAACATCAAGTTTCTTTCTTTATTGAAAAAATGTATTATATCATCTCTCACACAATAGATGGTCCTATATATAAATGTTGTTCAAATAGAAATTCTTTTATCCTTTATTTTTTATTATGTTTTTTTTTTCCTTTAAAAAGAGTTTTCTCTTTTTCTTTACAAGAAACCCTTTTGTAATAAGTGAAAACCCATAAGGGTCTTTTTGAATAAGCTCAAGGACTAATCCTTTTTCTATATTTCAAGATTGTTTGTAAGGATAAAAACTTGAAAATGCATCCTAAAAACCATTAGGTTTTCTTTTGGGGGGTGGGGGGTTGGTTTGTGGGACGGTGAGGAGGGTGTGGGGCAGGATAGGGGTTTGTGGTAGATCCCATATATATATATTAAAAATAAAAATCCACAATACAAAAGCAAAGGAGTACTATAAAGTAGAGAAACTCCAAATCAATAGAAAGAAAAGGCCTCACTATTTTGGAAATGTATTTTTAGATTTTAACCCTTACAACCAATCTTGAAAAACTTTCCCTCTAGGGTAGAAAACTGGATATTTCATGAAAAGATTAACATTGGGTGAAGGGGGAGGAAGCTCCCACCTTGTTAATAGAATCAACATGATCAAAAGATATTATCTCTATATTATGACCAATAGTTGTAAACTAATTATTAATAGTTAAAATATCTTAAACATGTTGTTCATTCTAAAGATTTGGCTTGTAATCACCTATAGATAGACTTCCTTGACGGTTGTTTATTATGAAGAACCAATTGAAAACCATTTGAATCAACAATAGGATTTTGTGAAACCTTAAGAACATATATTTGTTTCCCATTAGTCATTAAAGAAATTTTTGAAACTCATTTCATTGAAACCTTCCTTGAAAACATATTTTGTTGAATAGTAGTAAAAGAAAAGGGTGGGCTAACTATTGAAATATTAGCAGAAGAAATCATTACAAGATTTGCAACATCTATAGAAAAAGCCTTAGCAAGATCTATAACATTTACAAAAGAAACCTTAGTAGCATTTATAGTAGCTTATTGCTAACATGATTATATTACCTTTTTTCACAACATAAAGGAACATGAATCAAACATGTGATCCTCTCAATGACACTAATGACATGATTTTGAAAGATTGTAATAACCAACCTTTTGTACATAATTAATTCTACCAACATGCAGAATAATTTCTCGATTAAGCAAATCAAGATCCACTTTAATCATATACCGAATTAAAAAACCACTAGCTAAAACAAGGCTTTTAGAATGTTTAATTGGCCTAATACAAGAGATAATAACCCTTTCAACTTTTTTAAAAATTAATAAAAGATTTGGCAATTCAACAAAACAAGGAACCCTTAGAAATTCAAGAGATGATAGATTAAAAGAGGAAGTCTACTTTCAAATAATTGATAAAGCATGACAATGATTAAAAACACCAATATTAAGGTTCCTAGAAGTCATTGTCAAATCAATAAATTCTACTAGAAAAATGAGATTGATAAATAACAAGCATGGCCAGCATCCAAACCTCAATCTTAGTAAACCAAATTTAAATAATTCAAAAAACTTAAGAAATGAGATAAATAACCAAATTTGCACAAAAAATACCTTACAAAAATTTCGAGTAATAGATTTATATAAATCATTAGGCAATTCGTAGAAAGGCAAAGAAGCTATGGTTCCACTTAAAGGATTACCTACTAAATCTAGTGGCATTGCACATAAAATCAATGTCATACCCTTTGTTGCCTTAAATTAATGTTGAAACCCTTGTTACTAAAATCATCATCACATCTCCAAAATGTCATCCCTAACGAGATAGCTTGTTGAAAAATCCTTAAAATATTTGTATTATTTTGTTAGGAAAAACTTTAGGTGTTTTTGCCCCAAAGCCACAATAGCTTGTGTGTTTGGGATATTCTTTTTTTAATTGCCAAAACATTTAGAAGCCTAACTTTTTATTTGCTAAAACATGACAACCATGTTTTTTATTTGTCAAAATATGACAACCCTATTTTTGTATTTACCAAAACATGAAAACCCTATTTTCCTTATTTGTAAAAACATGACAACTCTTTTTTATTTGCCAAAACATGTTAATCCTTTCTTTAGCAAGTTGGGCCCCTTCTCTTCCATTTATTGTCAATACCTACTATTCATTATTCACTTTGTAGCATTACATGGTTGTAAAACATACTAATGAGGACTAAAACTCTACAAAAAAGTTGTGTTGTTGCAATGAATAGAGTTGGTTTTTAACTTTTTAATTTACTACTTTTATGCTTAGTGTAGAATTTGTAGCTTTGTTACTACACTTCTAGTCTTTTCTTTCTTACCACTTTCTATTCTGAGATACATGAGATCTTTTTATAAACCTAAAACTTTTTATTTTTTCTCATTATCTAGAAAGATGAATCTTCCTATTCTATATTGATGAGTAGCGAGGTACCCCTAAGCCCAACCATACAAATCATAGGCGTTCATGTGCAATCCAATCAAATTCCTCAAACTTTAATTACCAAGTACACTAGAGCTAAATGGTGAGTTCGTGTTGTCTATTCATTGCCTTCCCAATCTCACTTGTGAAATGCAAGTGTATAGTTAAGTGTGACTGAGGCATAAGATTTTTATCATTTTATGTTTTATCAATTTGATCACCTAAAACAATAATGAAAGTGAGAGTAATTAAATGCTAAGTGAACTATTGTTTAATCTAGCCTAACATAAGTAGCCATCCCCACTTCCTAGATACATCTTGAACTTTGTGTAAACACTGCTAGGTTGTCAAATGCTAACAATTTCTGATCTACCAAGTGTCACACATATGTTCGAAGGGTTTGTGCTTATGTATTTTAATTAATTGCTTAATTAATCAAGATTAATTGTTGAATGAATAATGTTAAATGTGAACTGCATGAAATCACAATGTATAAATGCATAAAGAAAGAAAGTCTCAAGTGCTACATGGATGAATCAAAGAGCTCATCTTTATTGCCAACACAATGGTGTGTTCAAGTACATCAATGCTTGAATAAAGATCCAATTATACTTAGACCTCCTGTTGTGGGCACTTGGAAAATATTCTAACTCTCAAATGAACAATCTACAAGAATTTCTCTACTTGACTAAACAAACTCCTCTCGAATCATGTGCCCAAGGGTTGTATTTAGAGGCCTAGGAATACCCCCATGATATTGCATACCTAATATGGCATCTTGGGTCACGATATCGCATACCTAATATTATAGCCAGCCCAATATCGAATACCTGATATCAGGGCTCATGTAAAACATAATTCATCATACCCCCATGACTAAATGAAAACTCGTCCTCAAGTACAGAAGAAGAGGAACAAGTCCCTTATAGAATATATCAGGAGGTATGGAATGTTTGACTAACATGAAGAGTGATACAAAGGAAACAGACAAATATGGAAGTGCCCAAGCATACATCATTACAGTTGTGTACAAAATTGGATGTTCATAAAAACAAGAAAGAACACCCATGGATCCAATGGACATCGAACCCCTCTTAGTAACAGAAGAATGAAGGAGAGGTAGAAGAGATCTAGTAGTCATGAACAATCTCCCATGAGTGATATTGCTACATCATCCTTGGTGAAGAGAGTCCCACTTCCAATCCATGCTTCCCATTTCAATCACAAAAAAATAAAGGATTAGTATATAAGTGTAACACATAGTAATTGAATACCTTGTCTTGTTAGTGGTTATACCTAGCTATGTTGTGATCGTGGTAGATTGGTTGCTTGATAATGTTAGTGGTAAGACTGACAAATAGGTTAGGTAAGAGAAGTAGTCCATAAAATTCAAAAAATCTTAACACAAGGAATACTAAAAAGAGGGTATAGAAATTCACAACAATAAAAAGAAAGAGTTCACTAAAAATAGTTGTGAAGATGCATACTATTGGATGGCATTGATGGGGTAAATAAAAAGAATTCGATTGTAAAAATGTTTAAGGTTAAAGAACTAAACTTAACCAAAGCAAGTAAGGCCTTTTATGCCCTTGTATAACTTCAAACCAAGGAGTTCATGGGCTTCGTGGACGATTAATGGTTATAAAAGGTTAAGTACAAAAACCCAGAAGTAACTGATTGAAAATCCTAACACATCAAACTAGAACATCGAATCAAAACATGAAACTGGTAGTGAGGTGAGACGTGAAAAGCATAGATGGATAAGAGAGAGAATAGAATGAAGTTCTTAATTATGGTCACATGAAGTCCCTTGTGGAGTTTGTGATTAAATGACTCAGTAGGATCCATCCTTAGTTTAGACCAAAACCAACCACTTTTAGTGACATTGCATCAACATTCAAAGACTAGTCCATCCCTTGAGACATAGAATTCTTTCACAAAACAACCATTGTTCCAAATTGGAGAAGAAGTAGGAAGTGAGAAAGGGCTTTAGTTAGAGGGGATAAGACAAGTCCCATAACCAGTGCTTGTAGCCCTTTTATTTGGTCTAAGGGATGTGCTTTAAATTGCCATATTTTTTTGTTTTTTCTTTTTATTTTTTTTGAATGGGAACCACACCATGCAAAGACCCATGCATTTTCACATTTATTTTATCCAAGGGATGTGCTTTGAATCCCCATTTTTTATATAAGGACCACACCATGCAAGGACATATTTGACTTCCTATTGTGGAATGACATGGAACAATGAGAAGTTCATGAGAACACCCCCACACACAAGAAAATAAAAAAGCATAAAGAATACCGCATCCCTTTGAAGCCACACCCTATCCAAATCTTTGAATCCTTTCCAATTCCAAAAACTACACAAGTCACAAATTTATTAAATTTATATTAATGAAAAAGGGACTACACATTTCCAAAACAAGGAAAACTATAGAGTGTGTGGATGGGTGGATAATGTGAACTCATTGCCTGTTACATGAAAAGAAACCATGTCCTAGTTGTCAGTAACGACACTCAAAATCAGAAACCAAATATCAACAATCAAATCATAAATGATACATATCATCATCGAGTAGCACATTACCATTGTACCTGGCACCTTATTAGCAAAAAGAGTAGAAAATTACACCAAACATGAGAAAATATAAAATAAAGTAAAATATATTCAAGAAATATTAAATATACTAATGATGGTGTAAAAAAAAACTTAGAAAATATCAATAACCTGAAAAAAAACGTAAAACAAAGAATATGAAAAAAAAAGGTTGTAAAACCAAAAATGTGTAAAACAAAAAGTTAAAAGACTAAGGAGCCACTTAAAGTGTTAGTATTGATGGCCATCTCTCCCATAACTAAGTTGGAAGGAGGAGATTTGAAATATTGAGTGTGGTTTTCCATCTTGTGAGGTGTTTGTTGAGTTAGTTGGCTTGGGCTCATGCAAAGGTTTCAGTTGTTGGATGTTGACTAATTGCTTCTTGTCTAGGCTATCAAGTTTATATATGATCATGGCCCTAGATGGAAAATTCTCTTCGATAATATAAGGTCCTTTCCACAATGTTTGAAACTTGGTTCATTGAGATACGTGTGTGGGATTCCAGTACAAAACCTTGTCTCTTGGTTGAAACTTGACTTTTCTTATTTTGAGGTCCTAGCATTTCTTGTTAAACACCTTATGCACTTCATTGGATGACAGGGCCATTAATCGATTTTCATCTAACAAGTTGAGGTTCATTAATCTTTCCTTTTGTGCTAGACTTAGATCCATGTCAAGGTCATAGGCTATAGAGAGTGTACAAAGCTCGAATTGAATGGGCAGTGTTGGTATTTTTCCATACATGAGCTCATAAGGAGAATAACCTATGGGAAGCTTCCATTTGAAGTGATAGGCCCAAAGGGCATCATTTAGTTTGGTGCTCTAGTCCCTTTGTTACTTGCTAATAATGCATGTTAGAATTTTCGTAATCTCCCAATTAGTGACTTTAGCTTGACCATTGGCTTGAGGGTGATAAGGTGTTGTGAGTTTGTGCTCAACAAGTGCTGCATAATTTTTTGGAAAGTGGCACCTATGAAATGAGTTCCATTGTTAGAAATTAACGCATGAGGCACACCAAAACTATTTATGATGTTCTATTGTACAAACCAAGTAGCAATAGTAGATGTACACTTGGTGATAACTGTAGCTTCTACCCACTTAGTGAAATAGACAACTGTGACTATTATATACGCATTTTCATCTGACATAGGCATGATGGGACCTATAAAGTTAATGCCCCAAATATCAAATGGCTCGAGAGGTTGAATCCATTTTTGTGGCCCCTCCATTCAAGTTTTCATTCCACCATCTCTCTGACAATGATGACAAGTGTAGACGAACTAGTGTGCATCTCTGAAGATTGTTGGCCAATAATATCCTACCATGAGGATTTTTATGGTCATGCATCTCCTAGCATAATGGCCCCCACAAGGGCCTTCATGAGCATCCTAAAGAATGCGTAGTTGATCTATCTCAAGGACACACCAGCGTACCAGGCCATCAGGACATACTTTGTAAAGGTCCTTGTTGATTTCCATGAAACGCTTAACCTAGTGAAGAAACTGTTGTTTCTTCTAGATGTCCATCCCTTGTGGAAATTCTTGCTTAAGTAGATAAGTAAGAATGACATCATACCATCTTGGTTCATTGGGCATTTGTTCATTAATAGCCCTTGCAAAGAGGTATTCATTAGGAAATTGATTAGAAAAGGAGCTCTCTTTCTCCTTGTCATCCCATCTTAGTTGTGATAATTGGTTGATGACCACATTTTCCACACCCTTTCAAAATCATGAGCCACCATATAACACAAGGGTTCACCATTGGTTTATTCATTAAAAACTAGATGACACTATGATCTGTGCGCATGAACACTTTATAACCAAGCACATAATGCTAGAACTTTTCTAGGGTAAACACCACTACCATCAACTCTTTTTTCATATTGGCGTAGTTAAGCTATGCACCTGCAATACTCCAATTTGCGTAGTGGATGTAATATGGATGTATTTGATCATCCATCTATGTAATAACTCCCTCCAAAGCATAATTTGATGCATCGATCATCACATGAAATGGCTTGGACCAATTAGGTGCTTGTGGAATTGGGGTCTCAACAAGCTTTTGCTTTAGTTGTTGAAATGTTATTTCACATACAGGGGTCTAGAAAAATGGTGCATCTTTCTTTGTTAATTCAATCAATAGCTTGGCAATTTTGGAAAATTTCTTGATGAAGCATTAGTAGTAGCCAGTATGACCAAAGAATGACTACACTGCTTTAACTATTTTTGCTTAATGATTTATTCCTTGGATGACCCTATATAGCATAGCAAGGGTAAAGCAAGCAAAGTTTTCTTGAGAAATCCCACAGTTTTGACAGAAATGCAAGTTACATTGGCTACTATGCCATGCTATGCTACATAGCGTAGTAAAGATGTGCATCAATAAAAATGCTCCAAAGCTTAGCCCGGCATGCACCAAGGCTTTCAGCAAAAGCCAGTGACTCCAACGTAAGTTTTCTGTTTAAAGCAGTGGCTACTCTGTGCTACACTACATAGCATAGCACAGCATAGCAAGCAGCTACACTATGCCAATGTGCTACACTACATAGCATAGCACAGCATAGCAAGCGGCTACGCTACTTTAATGTGCTTCATTTATTCTTGCATTATTGGCATACTTGATTCCAGCATCTCCAATTTCAACAACATGGTTGCAGCATAGCAAGTTCATGACCGGTGTTGCATATCTACGTAGTACGAGCATGTCAACATCTCATGGGGTCCATGACACGTGGCATCTAGGCCTCATTTCTTGCTTGCTCCTGGCCCTATAAATACCCCAATGAACAATGCTCAAGGGGTTGGCAATTTGGGTTGGCTTTTTGTGTTGGTTGTTGGTGGTTGGCTTTTGCATTGGCATTTTGTGGGTTTTCTTTTCCAGTTAGCATTTCACATCCAAAGATTTGCAATTTTTGCACAGTTGGCTTTTAAGTTTACATTCAAGAGCATAGTTGGCACATTTGGAGCATTCTGGTTATTCTTGAACTCTCAATGCGCCTTCAGCATTGTATAACTTGTTATACACTTTTCATACCAGGTAAAGAATTAAACCCTCAACCTTGAGGTAGTGCATTTTCTTACCTGAATTTACTTTGTTATATCTTTATTTTTATCATTGTTTGCATTATTTCTTTCATTCCTACATTTATTGATCATCGATTTTACCTCGTGTACTTCACACTTAAAACAATGTTTACAAAAGGTTAAGTTACACTGACTAAGTCTCTGTCTAATCGACTAGACCATTCAAGGTGCCCCGCTTCCATTTTATCCAGCATGGCCCTCACACAAATCTAGGGTTAAACTGTTCACCTGGCAACCTCTCGGTGTTTCCAACCAGCAATGCTTTCAATCTCTATAGTTTTTGGCGCTAGAAGGAGGGCCTTTTGGTGCCCCTTTTTGTATCTCGTGGGTGGTCCTTCATGCTCTCTGTACCCCCCACCCATCAGCGTAAACATGACATCCTTGTGGTTGTTTACACAACGTGTGGTATAGGCTAGTCACAAAGACGGTTCCTTTGGAACCCTGCAGGACGAAAAGCCTCCGATCGCCTCTTGATCTCTTTGTTTTTCTTGCTCATAAACCACTTTCAGCCTTACGAAAATGATTTCCTCAACCAACATTGTTGCTACCTCAAACCTTGAGGTCCCTTTTTTAGTTTAGGGTACCACAAGTGCTGAGCAACTGCCTAGCCCATTGCAAGGGCCACACCAATCTCTTAGGATCCAAAACCAATCACCTGAGAGCTTGGTACAACAAATCGAGCTTTACAATTTTCTCTACGCTAAGGTCCAGGAAAATCTACCCTTAGATGCCCATGAACTTGAAGATAAACATCACTTGAAGTTCCTTTACCACAATGGTAGTGAATTTATTCCTACTCCTGGCATTGTCATTCCTCTGACCCAAACGTATCAGTGGATCTTAGATCAGCTGGTACGAACAAGTAGGTCTAAGGAGCAGCGAGACATAGTGTCTCACTATGATGAGGCATTTTAGGATGGGCAAGATGACCTAGATTTCTAGTCCGAGGATGGGGTTCAAACTAACCCTACCACCATCCCTCCCATCCCATATTTCTAATCGAACTTGCTCTTCACTACTACTCCATTTATGATTACGTCTACCCCGTCGCAACCCGCAGTTTCATCGACCATAGATAACCATGCCATGCCCTTGGCATATCAACATGCCTATTCCCCTATCTCATTCCCAGCCACTATCCCCCCGCAATATGTTCCCCAATCCATTCCTTCATTATACCATGCACCGATCACGGCTACCCTGCCTTACGTCCACACAGTACCTACATCACAGTTGCATACAGTGTCTACATCCATTTTGGCATCTACGCTTGTTCCACCATCAGCGGTAGGCCCACCCCCAACCATGTGGTGGACCCCATTCACTTCCCCCCTACTTCGCAACCTTCAAAAATATCCCACTACACTCACCACCAAAAGTACCAGGTATCGCAAATAGTACAACCAAACGCAGGACTGTGGTCTACCCCACTGATCACACAAACGACTCATCCCATGGCACCACCAGTGGCTACTACTCCAACAACACCACCCACTGGGTGGTGGACAGCACAAGCAGCACCCTTCGTAGGGGCCACCCCAATGGCACCGCCTATGAGCCAGGCCACTACCCCTACCATGCCACCAATGGTGGCTACCCCTATAGCTCAACAACCATCTACGTTACCCCCGAGTCTGGATCAAGCATTTCAACTTATCCAGACCCTTACTGAAGAGGTTTGACACCTCAAAGCTACCAGTTCTAACACAATACAAGTCATGGATTTCTACCATAATGATCCCATTAGCCTGGCAATCCCCATGCAAACATTACACCCTAAGATTCCACTCCCCCACATCACAAAATACAACAGGGAGGGTGATCCCAACGCGCATCTTGTAACATTTAGATCTAAGTTCCTTTCATTGCAACAATGGCCGCATACCATCATCTACATCTTTGTTATGTCTCTGAAAGGCAAGGCTTTGGACTGGTACCACATGCTCCCATGCTCTTCTATCTCAACCCTAGAGGAGCTACTAACTCAATTCATAACTTGTTTCAAGTATAACTTGAGACTAGAGGTTATGCTAGATCAGTTAATGAACATGAAGCAAGATCCACTAGAATCAGTCCAAAAATTTATACAGCGGTGGAGCGCTACCGTGAATGAGATCCGTGAGCCTATCATGGAGGCCCATCTGTTGGCCATCTTTAAGGGTGCAATGAACGACTTTATTAAGTCCAAACTATACTACCTTGCTCCATGAACTCTTAGTTAGGCTTTTTCCCAAACCAAGAGCATACAAGACACAGCTGAGGCAAGTAAAGAGCTGGCCTATGTTGCATATAAGAACACGTATATAAAGAAGGACAAAGAGAAATGCAAGGCTACAATAGCCACAGTGGCTACTGTGGCAAACGAAGCCAAGCCTAATAACAAAAAGGAAACCACCACACCAACTAACCCTGCACCCAACCCAAGCAATGCCGCTCAACCTTCCACCTCAACACTTGAAGCATCCACCTTGCCTAAGCCTAACTTCGAGCGTAAATATTTCTCTAAATACACCCTGCTACCTATTAAGCCTTCAAAATTTCTAAAGCAATTACTAGGGGCAGGGTATATTGAACACAAGCGGATGTCAGAGGAAGCAACCACAAGGCATCAACGGTACTGTGAGCTCCTTAGGAACCCCTCCTTGGCTTTGCCCAATGAGCTGCCAATTCCTAAGAATTTTAGGATGGAGCGGTTCTGTGACTACCATCAATTTTTTGGTCATGATATAGATTACTGTTGGTGTTAAAGGATGACATTCAAAGAATGATTGATCAAGGGAAGTTGGTTCTAGATGAAAGCGACCTCATGCATCCCAAGAATCAATCTATGCATGATTACACAGACCCACTTAATGCCAACAATGCTAGCTACATCATCAACACTATCAATGTAGATAGTAATTCCAAACCGTCTCAGCAACCATTTGTGGTTTGCATGCCTCAGTGTAGTGCACCAACACCAGCAACGACTAAAAAAACGCCGTAGCAACTGTTTGTCCTAAAGGTCCATCCTTGGACATCTGCCCCTACACCTTCTGTAAACATGACCATACTAACACCACAAACACCATTCATCATTAGGGGGCCAAACCACTCAACTGTCCCTGCCCCACATAAGACAACACTGTAGCCTTCTCATCCAAGGAAATGAGAAGAGTGTTCAATAGGTGAACCGACAACAGAACGTACCACCCCAGGTCCTTCCAAGCAGACTCCTTCATCCTCTACATCTACGTTCACCTCATCACCAAAAGCTAACACTGCTACATGCATGGGGTCATTGCCACCTCACCCAAAAGGGTCTGACCCCAAACCCAAAACTATTCCTCCTCGGGAAATTCATCTCCTGGGATGAATAGAAGAGGAGAAGGACAGTAAACAATAGGAAGGTGGACAAGACCTTTTAAGCACTCTTACTTAGGTCAAGCAAGCTCTAAAAAAAAGAACACAATGTTGAGCTTGTATGACCTGATAATGACTTCCACCATGCACCGTGAGGCTCTGGTTTGCATGTTAATGATAATACCAGTTGACGAGAACATGCCAGCAAAAGAGAAAGTAATTCATTCGATTATGCTTCCTTCTACACTTGGAGAACCATAGCCATCCTAATTGATATTCTGTGACGATTCCATTAGGGAAGACCCTAAAAAGGGTTAGGTGATTACAACACCTCTATTCATCACAATTTGGGTCGGCCAACATAAGATCCAAAGAGTACACGTTGATGATAGGGTTACTACGAACATCATTCCATTCCCCATTGTGGATAAACTAGGTTTGGTAGACCAAATCAAATCCATGACAATGTCATGTTTGAAGTCATTCCACAAGGCATGGGTCGTGGTGAAAGGCATTTTCCACATTAACTTTGTGGAAGGGGACCAGGTTCCCACAAATGCAACATTTATCGTGGTGGAGGAGATGCATGGGTTTAACCTGATCTTGGGGAGGTCCTAGTTAGCACAACTTAGGGCTTTCTCTTCACCCATACATCAAGAAATCCATCTACCCTATGCAGGTAGGGAGGTGGTGATCCATGATGACAAGGTGGCAACACAAGTAATAAACAACGTAGATATAGAGCAAGGTTCAGAGGTCATCACCTCTAAGAACGAGGTGCCTGTCTCCGCCAACACTAACTGTTTGATGAAAGAGCTAGCCCAACATGCCGGCTCAGAAAATGAAACTACGTGGGATGAGTTTCCTTTTCAAGTGGAAGATGACGATGTAGAAGAATGCCACAGTAAAGCCTCTTGACCTTACGTCTCACCAAATCCACAATGGGTCATAAAGTAATTGCGTATAGTGTAGCAAATCCACTACTTCCTACCTGGCTAATGTCTGTTATACATTTGTTTCTTGTTTACTTCACATCTATTCATCTACACTAGGTACCTAGCTTATTCTTTTAAACCATTCACATATCCTCCATTTACATCACACTGTGGCCTGCTAAGGCCTAAACCTGGTGAAATTTATTCTTTACCATCGTCCGATGGCTTGAAATGGCCTAAAACTACACACGGCCCACTAAGGCCTAAAACTGGCAAAAACAATTTCCATTTACATCATCCCATAGCCCAAAATGGCCTAAAACTACACATGGCCCGCTAAGACCTAAAACTAGCAAAATTCTTTACCTCACATTTACACGATGGCCCGAAATGGCCTAAAACTAGTGACAGCCCGAAATGGCCTAAAACTAGTGACAACCCAAAATGGCCTAAAACTAGTGATGACCCGAAATGGCCTAAAACTAAGACAAAAAAAAATATAAAAATAGATAACATAGATAATACATAAGCCAGAATAAGATGAATCTTGTCATAATTCATTTTTCATTCAAAGTCTCAATTAAATAATTTTTGCAATAGTCTTTCAAAAATACAAATAAGATCCCTTGCTGTCATGCATCATCTTCCTCTACATCATTGTTCTTGCCCTCAGAGGGCATTGCTTCTTCATCTAGATTCTGTATCATAGAAAATGAAGTAGTCAGCTAGATTCACAATAAAAGCTAGAATAAAATAATCTGTTGCACTGTAAGAGAGTGACTAACTCGAGACAGCCCACATTTGTCTCAGGGGGTATGCGATCTAAGCTGGTTCCAAGGCATTGCCAAACCTCCTCTTCAGTAATGTCTACCCAATGCCTATCTCCTAAGTCAGCATCTGTTGCAACTTTCTCCTTTTCAACAGCCATCCATGTCGATGGCCCTGGAGAAAAGGAGGCAGTGGTGGTCCCATCCATAGGGAAACTCACTTCCCGTTCAAGGGATTCACTAACCATCACTTGTTGCATGAACTTGTCGTAAGCCCCAAAAGCACCAATGACATCTAGGAATACTTCATGAGTATACAACTTAACAGAAGCATCCTGGTACTACTTACGATAGGTGGCACGTTCTAGTTTATACATATGCTTATGGTTTTTCTAGAACTTCCCTTACTCGTAAACCCTTGCACTATAATCTTTCCATTCATGGTTCTTCTAGGCCAACAAGTCCATTTACATTCGCCACTCAATTATTTCATGTGTGGCCTCGTTGTTGCGTCGCACAGCCATCTAATATCTCGCATAATCAATGATAGCCATGCACCAACTGCCATCGTTGGTATCCCAGGCTAGAAGAAACTCATTCCTAGAGCAGAGGTCTCCCACCTCGGTGGTCAGATTGGCCTTCTCTTTCTCAAACTTCTAGACCTGTTTCCACAAGTCTTCATTTACACACCTGCACTCCCATAGGGAGCATGCCGAGTATAATGTGCATTCGCTAGCCTCGTCGTATATGTGACGAGGTACTTCGGTCACTTTTAGTGGGAATGCAGGCACGATGTTGACTTTGACTACTTGTTTCGGGTTCCACTTGAGGCAAGAGGCTGTCAACCGCACACAAAAATGCATTAGTCACTATAGCATAGCAAAGTTTAGCAATCCAAAAAGCCTAGTGTAGCAATTTAAAAAGCCTAGCGTAGCTACTTCACTCACCCACTTTTGGATCGATCTACCTTAGATGGTCGATCATGTCATCGACCACCCCCTACATGAACACAAACTTATCAGGGGTCTCGTCCCATGGTCGTAGGCAGATCGAAGAAGGGCCTACAGTGTCAACAATGATGTCTTCCACATAACAAAACATTTTAGTTATGACCAAGAGGATTTCAATAAAGCTGATGAGCAACGCGAATGATAGTGTAAAGGCTTCTACACAACAAACCCTCAGGGGTGATAGCGAGGGGGTCATCCACCGACATACTGTCGAATATGCGGTCAAACTCACCAGCATGAAGTTGTAGCTCCCCTACTTCTTGCTGACTTAGCATCATGGTAGTGTCCTCTTTGTTCATTTTCTCCTTCAGTGTTGAACTACATTCAACAAAGGGATCATCAGTATAGGTCCCTTCCTAGTTGACAAGGGCCTCTTCTTTATTCGCTAGGGCCTTTCTTTCCATGGCACTAGCATCTTCCTCATCCACAAGAGCATCCTTCTCATCAGTAGGGAAGTCCTCCTTGTTGGTAGAAATGTCCTTCTCATCAGCAAGAGCCCTTTCCTTTACGGCAGGAGCTCCTTTTTTCTTGACTAGGGTCTTTCCTTTATGACTAGGGTCCCTGCATCTTTATTAGTCACCCCCATTTCGAGGGCCGTCACCTCTTCTCCTCCTTCTTCTTCTTCTTCTTCCTCTACTAACAAAGCATGTTCACATTAGAAAAAAGCAAACCAACTTGAAATAAATGCTATGTTGGGCTATGCTACCTAGCATAGCACAATGTAGCAATCATTAACCAAACAAACAAAATAACAAATAAAAAGAAAAAGTATTTACCAATGGAAGGCTATATTCTGCAAAGCTTGAACTGTAGTTTTTGCCCCCTTTCTTCATCCGCACGGGGAGGCTTCTCAACCAGATGAGACCTTTTGTGCTATAGCTTAGTGGCCACCATCTCCACAATGAGGCATTTACCCTATGATATGCTACCTATAGTAGCACAGGGTGCCTCTCCTACGTTGTCTTGGCCATGAAAGTTGCGGGCCACCCGATCCCTGGTTGTCATTGAAAATGACTCCCCAATAGCTTCTAGGGGATCCTGGGATTGGGTGGTGCAGAAGACTTGGCAAATCCAAGTTTTGGAAATCTAGTTACGATTTTGAGCCACCCAAACACCATTCTCACAGACTACCAAGAATTCCGCGAAGCACCGCAAGCAAGCTATAAAAAAGGCATGATGCACATTGAAACGGGATTCAAGCTTCTTACAAAGCTTAACCATTTTAGCCTGTAGACCTTTGCAAAGATGCTTGGCCCAATTGTAACAGGACCCCTCTTTCATGACCTCTCTCAGTATCCAAGCTTGCTCGATTTCAATGATTTTTCCTTGGGAGAGTAGCTTGGGGAAAGCACGGGTACGAAAGACGGGGTAAACTGTTTTGGCCACTCTTAGTGTAGCCGCTTCAATATGGATCCCCTTGTGGCCCTTCTCTGCCCCTAGCCACTCCTCAATGTCCCCCTGATGGTTTGCTTTCTTTTTGATCTTTACTCCCATGAGGAGACCATTAGAAGGAACACCGAAGAGATCCATGAATAGTTGGTCGTTAACCTCAAGCACCACTAGCACACTGTGGACACGTGTGCGGAAGTGGTCTACTCTCTCGAAAAAGGAGTTGGCGAGGGTAATCATCTTGGTCGCAAGGACGCTTGGGTTCATGGCCAAGAACAATTCCATGAGCCTAGCATCCCGAAGGTTGTTGATGAATGATTCTAGGGCCCCGTTGCAAAGCCAACATTGGGTCTTGTCTACCTCCCCATACTTGAAATAAATATTGGCCTCGTTATGCCCAGAGGTGATCACGGTGACCTCCTAGGATTTCTTAGCCACTGTAGTAGGTTACAAAAAGAAGAAGTAAAAAAAATAAAAGAAAAAATGAAACAACACTTGAACATGCAAACATGAACTCATGGTCTAGCATACCAAGTTTGAATGATGACGAGAATGGTTGGAGATCCACCAACACGTCTTCAACGGTGATTGGCCTAAGGGATGCCCAATCCCCATCCAACCAACTGACCTTCTTACACCTCTTGTAAAACTGAGAATACCGGGTTGGATAGGTTTTGTACTCACCCCCACATTGGCCTATCATGCTGATGCGCATATTCCCAGAAGAAGAAAATTCCAATAGTGCCATCTGTGCCAAGGTCAAGGCATCAGTATCACCATGAAACCCACTCTTGCTGATATAAAACATGGTGAAACATTAAAAAAATCTCAAACTATTAACATTATTTCCTAGCATAGCATGCATTGCATAATGTAATAGAATACATTTATAGAACTCGCCCACCGACACAATAAATGGTTCCTGGTGGGTTCTAAAAATAGGTTCTCATGTGATGAGCAATGATTAACATGTTGTACAAGTGGTAGCAATTATATTCGAGCATTTCCCAGATCCAAGTCATATGCCTCAAGCTTTTTGGACGCTGACTAGATCCTCTTGCCTACTCTCCCCTGATTGATCCATC
>MNCI01024308.1:131613-159705 GCA_015680685.1 Gnetum montanum | reverse complement strand
AGACCACCTGCCGCTCCACATGCGCATGGGGCGGAGGAACATTGGCTGCCAGTTCACTTAGGCAGCACAAAACTCCTACAATTTCTAAAACAATCAAAATGGGTTTTAACATCACCTTGCATAATAGAATGGCAAATGTTAGCATTATGTTCGAGTGAAGTTTTCATGTAGTGTAGCAGGATTAGCCATTTGCAAATAGTGTAGCGTAACTCTTTCCTTGCATGTAGCGTAACAAAACCACAAGGGCAATAGCGTAGGAACGCGATACCACTAGCATTGACCTAAAAGTCTCACAACACACCGACCTAGCATAGCAACAAAAAAATTAAATACAAATTTTAAACAAGAAAGAATTTAATATGTTGCAATTGTTTCAACAAATCCTTTGAGATACAAAATGATTCGTGCTACGCTGTGTTAAACACGTGTTGCGCTGTCAAATCATGCGTGTGGCCAAACCCTCCTTAGGATCATACACTACGCTATTCGCATGCTAGGTTGCCAAAATCACCTAAACCTCTATGGTGAGGTAGTCATGGAAATGGTGGTCTAGGTAATACTGAATGCAACCTTAGCATAGCATCCATACACCTGTTGTAGCTAAATTGACAACAATGGCAATGTAACGGCCAAAATGGCAACCAAAATGGTGACAAAAGATGCCGATTTCAAAACAAAAAAAATAGAGAGCAGAGACAACAATAGCAATAGGAAAAAAAAAGGTAGCATAGCAACTTACTGGGTCAATAGAGTGTCCTCTCGTACTATGATGTGCACCTATGATAGATGCCCTAGGGTGTCTTTCACCTCATCTACCTTGGTGAGCGCTGGGTGTTTGCATTCTCTTTTAGGTGCCATCGTCTCAGTTGCAAATTCTTTCTTAGTCACTATGCTAAATCACCTTGCTCTTTGTCAATGCAACCACTCTACACTATGGATATGGGCTCTACGCTCTTACATTGAAAATGACGAGTTTACCAGGGGTAAACCCCTATTTATAGCCAAAACAATGAAAAAGAACTTGCCATCTTTACACCTCGATTAATGTGGGACATTCCATACAGCGTAGCACTCTTGCCATAGTGTAGTAGCACTGTTTGCATCATAGCAGGTGGGCCTGACTGAAATATTTGTCCCACCTTAAACTAGCAACTTACCTTTGCAAGAATAGCCTATTAGTAGTCCACAAAGACCTTAAACTAACAGTTCTTACCTTTGCAAGCATAACCCATTAGCAGTCTGCAAAGACCTTAAACTAATAGTTTCTACTCTTACAAACCTAATCCATTAGTGGTCTGCAAAGACCTTAAACTAACAGTTATGATTCATGGTTTGACAAAGTTAGCGGTCCGCAAAGATCTTAAACTAGCAGTTTTAAACTTCTACATCTAGGCGGTCTGCTACGACCTTAAACTGGAAAATTGCAAACTTTGTATCATAGTTGACAATTATTTAACCATTTCATATTTCATCGTTTCTTTGCAAACATTTACTATGCGTCATTGCTACAAACAGGTATCACTTGACTTGGCATTTATCTTATTATGGCAGGTTGAGCAAGAATGGCTATGCATCATGATCTATCTTCACCTCTAGCCTTGACAAGTCCACATGGCAAGCTTACAAGACAACTAAACCTAGAATCAATAGACTAAAAATCATCCACCGATAGCACTGTAGCATCCTTAGAAACATCCCCCAAACTAGCCCGAACATTTGGTCCAAGCCTTCGATTTAGAGGCTGAGGATGTGATCGAGGACCCTCTCATTGAAAATTCTGTGACTACATCCAGGGGGAAATAAAAATGTTAAAACTTAGCTCCCTCCTAGATTCACAAACACATAAAGATGTATCCAAGATCCTGCAAGAAAACATCAAAGTATTCACGTGATCTTATAACAACATGCCGAGCTTAGATCCAAGGCTTATACAGCATAACATTGTCTTAGATCCACGTATGAAAGTAGTTAAACAAAAGGCTTGGAAGGTTAAACCAGAGATTGCACTAGCCATACGCGACGAAATCACTAAGCTGTATCAAGCTAGTTTTATCTAGGTAGTTGATTACTCAGAATGGGTGTCAAACATCATTATAGTTTCTAAGAAAATGAGAGGAATACAAATCTGTATAGACTTCCAGGATCTGAACAAAGCAACGATCAAAGATGACTTCCCATTGCCAAGTATTGATCAACTCATCGACACTACGGCTGGTCATGCTCTACTATTTTTCATGGATGTTTTCTCTAACTACAATCAAATTCGTATCAACCCAGAGCATTAGTTAACAACAACTTTCATGACCCCATGGGGTACCTTCTACTACACTATGATGCCCTTTGGACTCAAAAATGCCGAAGCAACCTACCAAAGAGCCATGACATACATCTTTAGTGACTACATCCTAGAAACACTAAAAGACTATGTGGATGACATAGCAGTCAATTCTAAGAGGTTTCTGATCATCCCAATGATATAGGTGTAGTCCTTAAACACTGCCAGATGCATGACTTACGCCTCAATCCAAAAAAGTATGTCTTCAGGGTAAGAACCAGATTCATGTTAGGGTTTGTAGTATTGGAGGTTGAAATACGAGTGGACCCTGACAAAGTTAAGTTCATAATTAACCTAGCACCCCCTACTAGCCTTAAAGAATTACACAAGTTGCAAGGTAGATTATAGTTCATTAGAAGGTTTATAGCAAAGTTGACTAACAAGTTACACCCCATGCAAAACTTACTAAAGAAAAGGGTTAACTTCGAATGGACAACACAATGCCAACAAGCCTTCGATGACCTAAAGAAAGAGCTTTTACACCTCCCAACTGTTTACCCACCGTAGAGGGAAAAGCCTTTCTACATCTACCTTGCCACCTCAAACACGTCTATTACAGCATTGTTATGTTAGAAAATAGATGACAGCTCTGAGATTCCAATGTATTACTTGAGTCATGCATTGATAGCATATGAAGTGAAATACAATGAGGTGGAAAGAAATTGCCTCGCCCTAGTGTTTACATTTAAAAAGTGGAGGCATTATCTATTTTGTAGCAAAGTTAACATTATTTGCAAAAATAATGTACTCTAGGATATCATGAACAATCTATATGAGAGCAGCAGGATAGCCCGATGGAAATCCATAACAGCAAAATTTGAACTACATTATGTGACCCAATCATCAACAAAAGGTCAAGCTATATCTACGCAACTCACAACCTCACCTGTTGACAATCGGGCAACCATAGAACTCGAATTCCTTAACGAGCACGTTAGCACCATCAACCCTGTCCCATTATATCTCGAGGATACTTTACATTTCAACGGTGCCTTAACTACACAAGGAGGTAGTGCAGCTGTTGTCATTACATTTTCGTCTGGGGATATTCAACCTTTTTCTTATCATTTTACATTCCTTTGTACGAGCAATGTGGTAGAGTACGAAGGACTCCTCAGGGGCCTCTTAGCAACCCAAGCATTAAAAATTCAACATCTGGCTATTTGTGGTAATTCACAACTCATTGTCAATCAAATCACTGAGGTCTATGCCTACAAAGCTATCCATTTGCAACCCTATTATGACCTGGCCAAAATTTTGCTTAAACAATTTGCAACAACAGACGTTCAACACGTGCCATGCAATGAGAACATCGTAGCAAATGCCTTGGCCACCCTAGCGTTAAATGTGCCACCACACTTGTTCGCAAGTTTTCTAGCTTCAATAACTGAGTGCATGAAGCCTATCACTCAAGTGGTACACATTGCCTTTGTAAGCGCTACTGATACCCAAGAGTGGTACGCCAACATTAAAGCATATCTGCAACATGGAAAACCCCCATGCGGATTGACATCTACTCAAAGGGATGTAATCCGTAAGCGTGCTCAGAAATACGTACTCATGGGAAACAACGCCTTATGCAAACCCTCCTTTGATGGGATATTGCTAGCATGCATAAATAAGGGAGAAGTGAAAAAGATATTTAATGAAGTCCAAGAAGGACTGTGTGGTGGACACATAGCCCCTAGGGACATGGCAGCAAAAATCAAACTCCTAGGGTATTACTGGCATCACATGGAATGAGATTGCCTAGCCAAAGTTAAGACTTGTGATACATGCCAATGATATGCAAATCTTATACATGTTTCACCTACCGAGTTACACTTGACATAGATCACGTGGCCATTCCAACAATGGGGAGTAGACATTATAGGACCTATCACACCTAAGTCTTCCATAGGGCATAGCTTCACCATCACCACCACTAAGTACTTTACAAAGTGGGTTGAGGCTATTCCCCTTAGGAAGACTACATCTCAATAGGTTTGCCACTTTATATTGGATAACATAATGACAAGGTTCAAGCTTCCCATGACTATTATGATAGACAACAGGCCACAATTTAGTGGTGCGAAAACCAAAACCTTTTGCAGCAACCTTGGCATTAAGTAATCCTTTTCCTCGTCATACTACCTACAGGAAAACGGATAGGCAGAAGCTATGAACAAATCCATCATCAACTTGCTCAAGAAAATGCTTAACAACAGCAAGAGACGATGGCATGAGAAAATCCTCTATGTGCTATGGGCTTAAAGAACAACATGCAAGATGGCAATTGGTAAAACTCCTTATAGTCTTATTTACAGATCTAAAGTAGTGTTGCCTCTTGAGCTGTAGGTACCATCACTTCGAATGATCCTTTCAAATGTTGTGAGTGAAGCCTAGAATAATGAGTTAAGGATTATCAACCTCAACTCCATAGAGGAGGAGTGTGCACAAACACTTGGCCACATCGAGCAATATCAGGATAGGAAATGGCAGAAGCATCATACAAACCCACATCAATGGCCAATAAAAAGGGAGACCTCATTCTCAAGGTTATCTATGAACATGTTAACAAGTTCTCAGCAAATTGGGAATGTCCATTCATGGTCATGAAAGCCTATGGGAATGGAGCCTTCAAGCTAGCAAACATGAATGGCAAAGAGTTCACAAATCCTATGAATCACATGTATCCCAAGCCATACTACATCTAATGTTTAAGCAAGGTAAGAAAAACATCCACTACGACATAAAACTAGCAAAGCTCGTCTGCTACAATGTAAAACTGGCAAGGATAGTCCGCTATGACTATAAACTGACACAATGATAGTCCGTTATGACTATAAACTGGCACACAGATTGTCCGCCATGATGTAAAATTGGTAAACCACATCTACTATAATGCTAAACTGGCACATATGGTCTATTATGACCTTAAACTAGCCCATCCATCATCTTCTACAATGATAAACTAGCACAACGGTTTGCTAGGAAATTAAACTAGCATAGTGGTCTACTAGGACCTTAAACTAGCACAGGGATTGTCTGCTATGATGATAAACTAGCACAGCGGTCTGCTAGGACCTTAAACTAGTACACCACGGTCTATTGGGATCTTAAACTAGCACATCAGATAGTCTACTAGGACCTTAAACTGGGTTCATAGCACAACATCCTCAGCATGCATCCATGACTCTACAAGCAAGTGAGCATGTACAGTGCCAACACAGGGTGGGATGTTGCAGTTCCAAAATGCATTTCACGATGCCAAGAAAAAAACCCTCTAGAATATATGCAATGCCACTACCCCTAGCATCTTACTGATCCTCTGGAGATGTCATTTGACATCTTGCTGACCTTTCAGAGCTATCACCACCACAGCCCATCGCCCTGGTAGTAGCTTCCATTGTCAACACCTACTGCTGGAGTTCCAACACTATTGTGGCCTAGCCACAAGGTTGCTACACTCCAACCCCCACCATCGCTTGGGCCCCAAAGACGTTCAGCTATTGAGCATCTCACCTTACAACTGAACTGCATAATTTTTGCCTTGGGCGGAGACCCCTAAGCACTTGCATCACCATAATTCCTAGATGCCTTAGTGTCAACTCCTCCACGCTGATACCAGAACCGTTGCTCGCCTTTCTGGTTTGAATGTCAAATGCCTCAGCAACAATGTCCATTGCTCTAGCAGCATCCAAAGCAATCAAGACCTTTACCTTCATTTTACTTAATGGTTGTTTCTTCTAGTTTGCTCTCTATTGTGTTTGTAGGATATGTGCCAAAGGGGTGTCAGTCAAAGGTGCATTTCTCTAGGATGGCAAGACACTACATCGTTACAAGGTGGTCATCCTGAATAACTTGGCTACTTGGGAGTGCACATCCTATCCTCCCCCTTAACCTCCTTTACCTCATTCCTTAGACCTGTAATTCTCCTTCTCATACCTCTTTTATGAATTTTCTCAATGCCTATAAAGCCCTTCCATATGCTCAACCGCAAAGTCCATGACATGCGTAATGTAACTCGCCGCATGGGAACCATCTATAGGTAGGTTAAATCCCCATGTGGATGTAACGTAACTCATCCTAGAAAAGAAACACCTATCCTGCAACAACAAGGTTTTTTGCAAATGAAAATGGCAAAACAGCAAAATAAAAACGTAAAAGAGCAAAAGCTTGAAAAAAGTGCCCAAAAAATGGCACATCAGCTATTTCACAATGACTATCTCTAAGCATTCTGATGAGAGGTTAGAAGCCTGCAAAATAAAGATTCCCATGCATATCGACTCCCTCACAAGCACTCAGATGAGGGACCACATTGCTACATCTTTCCCTTCTTGAAACTGTCCTCGCAGATCCACCCTTTTCCCTTTTCCTACATGACTATCCTAGCACTCTCAAGCATAGCTAAGTAACATCTTGACAATTACTGAGGAGCGATGTTAGCGTCTTGTCTATCATGATGTTTCATATTCTTTTTTGGCATCTCTCTAGCCCATCCTCCAGACGTCGATAAAGAAGGGCCAATGAAACACCATAAAATTTTGAGATCCTCTTACTTCACCAGGGTCTTGGAGTTTAGGCAAGGACTTCCACAAGTGTAGCATCATGATAGTTTGGCAAAAAAAATATAGGCACTGAGGTTAGACCTTTTTAGTTTGACAAGTTTTCTACCTTTAGAGCTAACAAGCCCGATGGACTCTCGGCCTGCCCACCTGGATAATTCACCTAACTGTCAGTCTACTCAGAAACTATGCTAGGAGTTGTCGACGATGTTCAAGATGGACAAAACAGTTCAACAAGTTTTCTAGTAGAGAAGTCTGCTACGCTGCACAACATAGAAAGCCTTTAAAAAATCAATCAACTATCTAAATACAAGTTTTGGCAAGATTTTCGTGCAAGGCAAAGTCAGAATCTAGCCCAACATAGGATGCTACGCTACGCTATGCTATATAGTGTAGCACAGTGTAGCAAGGGCATAGCAAGCAAAGTTTTCTCAAGAAACCCCGTATTTTTGACAAAAATTCAAGTTACATTAGCTACTATGTCATGCTATGCTATGTAGCGTAGCAAAGATGTGCATCAATAAAAATACTCCAAAGGTTAGCCCGGCATGCACCAAGGCTTTCATCAAAAGCTGGTGACTCCAACATAAGTTTTCTATTTAAACCAATGGCTATGTTGTGCTACGCTACATAGTGTAGCACAGCATAGCAAGCAGCTATGCTACGCCAATGTGGTACGCTACATAGTGTAGCATAGCATAGCAAGCAACTATGCTACTTCAATGTGCTTGATTTCTTCTTGCATTGTTGGCACACTTGATTCCAGCATCTCCAATTTCAACAACATGGTTGTAGCATAGCAAGTTCATGACCAATGTTGCATATCTACATAGTACAAGCATGTCAGCATCTCATGGGGTCCAAGACACATGGCATCCAAGCCTCATTTCTTGCTTGCTCATGGCCCTATAAATACCCCGACAAACAACACTCAAGGGGTTGGAAATTTGGGTTGGCCTTTTGCATTGGTTGTTGGCGGTTGGCTTTTGCATTGGCATTTTGCAAGTTGGCTTTTCCAGTTAGCATTTCACATCCAAAGAGTTGGCATTTTTGCGCAGTTGGCTTTTAAGTTCACATTCAAGAGCATAGTTGGCACATTTTGAGCATTCTGGTTATTCTTGAACTCTCAGTGCGCCTCCAGTGTTGCATAACTTGTTATACATTTTTCATACCAGGCAAAGAATTGAACCCTTGACCTTGAGGCAGTGCATTTTCTTACCTGAATTTACTCTATTATATCTTTATTGTTATCACTATTTGCATTATTTCTTTCATTCTTGCATTTATTAATCATCGGTTTTACCTCACGTACTTTGCACTTAAAACAATGTTTACAAAAGGTTAAGTTACACTGACTAAGTCCCTATCTGATCAACCAGACCATTCAGGGTGCCCCACTTCCATTTTATCTAGCATGGCCCTTGCATGGATCCAAGATTAAACTATTCATCCAACAACCTCTCAATTTCTCTAGCCATCGATGTTTTCAGTCACTAGACTTGGATGCCTTGAGAATAAGCGAGTTCCATGCATTACATATAGTGATAATGGGTGCAATTGCGTGTAGAAAATATAGTTCATTGAAAGTACATTCATCAAAGCATGTAGCCAGTGTGCATAAGAAATTGATATCCAAAGATGCATGTATGCAATAGCCACAAAATAGGAGAGCACCCAATGGCTAACAACTATCTCTAATAGCAACACATTATACATGGAACCCTTTGAATATGGCATGTATGAATAAGTCAACAGTAAGTCCCTGTATCATAAAGTGGCTTGTGATCTTGCAGGAATTCAATCTCACAATAGTACATTAGAAAGGGACTAAGAATGTGATCACTGACCATCTCTTTCAGTTAAGATGGAATAATGAGGAGGAGGGTCCACTCTCTAATAAATTTCCAGATGAACTCCTTTTTACAGGAGTAATAAATGAACAAGTGCCTATAGAAACAACATGGTATGATGGCATCCTCACTTACCTTCTCACTCAAGAGATGCCACAAGATCTAGACTTTATGAAGAAATAATAGTATCTTTATCATGCTAAGTACTTCATGGAAATCAACAGACACCTTTACAAGGTGTGTATCGATGACCTAGTTTGTTAGTGTGTCCCTGATGTAGATGAATTATGTGTTCTCCAAGTTGCTCATGAAGGCCCTTGTGGAGGCCACTATGCAAGGAGATGCATGACCATAAAAATTCTGATGGTAGGATACTATTGGCCTACAATATTTAGGGATACCCACCAATTTGTCTGATGTTGTGAACACTAGCAATGAGATGGTGGGATGGCCACTCAAAGGGAGAATCCTCAATAATGGATTCAACCACTAGAGCCCTTTGATATATCGACCATTGAAGTCATGGGTCTCATCACATCCATGTCCAATGGAAAGGTTTACATCATCGTAGTAATCGACTACTACACCAAATGGTCAAAATTAGCAACTGTCACCGACTGTACATCATTCACTGCTACTCGATTCATACAAAAATGTTATAAATAGGTTTGGGATGCAATGTGCACTAATTTTTGACAATGGAACCCATTTTACAAGTGCCACTTTTCAAAATTTGATGCAACACTTGGGGGTTGAACAAAAATTAACAACATCTTATCATCCCCCAAGCCAATGGTCAAACAAAGATAACTAATCAAGAGAACACAAAGATTCTAACAAGAACTATCAACAAATATAGAAGAGACTAAAGCATAAAACTCAACAATGTCCTTTAGGCCTACCTCTCAACATGGAAACTCTCTATTGGCTACTCTTCCTATGAGTTAGTATATGGGAAACTTCCAATGCTCCTAATTCAATCTGAGCTCCATACACTCTTAACAGCCTATGAACTAAACCTTGACCTAAGTCTAGCACAAAAATAAATATTGATCACCCTAAACGTGCTAGATGAAAATCAATTAATGGTCCTATCTTTGAATGAAATGCACAAGGCATATAACAAGAAATGTCATGACCTCAAAATGTGGAAAGTAAAATTTCAACCTAGAGATAAGTTTCTCTATTGGAACCCCATACACATACCTTAAAAAACAAAGTTCCAAACATTGTGGAAGGGACCTTATATAATTGATGAAACCTTTTCTTTAGGGGCCATGTTAATCTAAAAACTTGAGAGCCCAAACAAAAAGCAATTTACCAACATCTAATAAGTAAAACCTTTCCTTCAAGGGCCATGTTAATCTACAAACTTGAGAGCCCAAACAAAAAGCAGTCGGCCAACATCCAACAAGTGAAACCTTTCCTTGAGCCAAAGCAAGCCAATGCAACTAATACCTCATCGAATGAAAAATCACACTTTATATTCCACATCTTCTTCTTTCAACTTAGTCATGGGGGAGATCGCCATCCATGCTAACCATACATGTGGCTCCTTAGTTTTTCACTTTTTATTTTACACATTTTTGTTTTACACTTTGTTGATTTTTACCTCTTTTTGATTTTTCACTCTATTAATTGTCTGAATTTTTTTAAAAAAAAATTGTTAGTATGTTTTATATTTCTTGAATATTTTATACTTTTTTATACATTTTACTTTACTTTATTTTTTGTGTGACTTTTCATTATTTTTGCCAATAATAGTGCTTTATTACCATAGAACACAATGCCAATGTTATTGTTTTCTAATGGTGATTTGTGCTTAATATTTTGATTACTAATGTTTTGTTTCTATTTTTGAATTCTAATGTTGAATGACAAAGACATGGTTTATTTTTCATGGAGCAGGCAATGACTCCATGACATCCATCCATCCACATACTCTATGGTTTTCCTTGTTTTGGAAATTTAAGGTCCCTTTTATTAAATAAACTTTTAATAATTTGTAACCTTGGTATTCTCCAGAATTGAGAATGATTCAAAGGTTTCCACTGGGTGTAACTTCAAGGGGACTCAATACTCTTTGTACTCTTCTGCTTGTTGGAGTGCATGAGTGTTTTCATAAACTTCTTACTACTCCACATCATCCAATACCAGGAAGCTGACATACATATTTTCATGGTGTGGTTCCCATCGAAAGAAAAAACAACTAAATAACAAACAAAAAAAACATGATGGAAATTCAAAGCATACCTCTTAGACAAATAAATGGGCTACAAGCATTGGTTATGGGACTAGAAAGACATGTTACCCATGCCTGAAGATCCCCTCAAACTAAGGCCCTCTATCACTTCCTACTTCTTTATTCTTCTCTTTATGGAATGGTGCTTGTTTTGTGGGAGTACTCTTGTATCTTGAGGGGGTGGATCAATCTTGGATTGATGATGCAAAGTCACTAAAAGTGGATGGTTTTGATCTAGACTAAGGATGGATCTTCTTAGGTCATTTTAAACACAAACTTCACAAGGGACTTCTTGTGACCTTGATTTGGGACTTCATTCCATCCTCTCAATCATTCACTTATGTTGTCCATCACTTACCTCATTTCTAGTTTCCATGTTATGCTCAATGTATTAGTTTGAGATGTTATAATTCTTGGATAGATTACTTCGAGTTGGCCTTAACTTTTCATAACCATTAATTGAGTGTGAAGCCTACATACTCCTTAGTTGAGGTTATGCAAGGGAAAAAGGGCATGTACCTACTATGGGGAGGACCCACTTGCATATCTCTTGGTTTGGATAGTTAAGTTCTTTACCTTAGACATTACTTCAATCATATCTTTCATGTGCCTCATTATGCATCCAATTGTGTGCTTCTTAAAATTTCATAAAATTTCATTCTCCAACAATTTTCTCAATTTTCTAAACTCCCAAACCCTCTTCTACTATTTTCATCATGTTCATGGCTTTTTGGACTTCCATCGAAACCCCATTTCACTCAAAAACTCCTTGCATTTTCAAAGTTTCCTAAAGTTCAATAGTTGCATCGACTAGGCCCCATTGACACAACACAGAAAATCTATAAATACCACTAGATACTTTAAAATTTCTATCATTTGCTTCACAACAAGATAGGAGTTTTTGCCATTTTTCAAAGCCCAAAACCTTCCAGAGCCCATAACTTTCCAATGGTTTGTCCAAATCACTCCGTTCTTTGATCTTGCAGCTACCAATGATAAGCTCTTAGTTGTGGGGGTCACAAACCTTAAGGTTTTTGAAAATTTTTGGTTAATGAATATAATGATATTAAATCATCAATCTTTAAGAGTTTAACCCTTTCATAAACCTCTAGTATAACTATAATCACTTATTAACATTAAAATATAAATAAATTAATGATTGAAATTGATCAAATCAACCATAATCACAACTTAGCTAGGTGTAACCTTCCTAATGAGATAAGGTATCTCAATTCTTTCACATTACACAATAATTGCTAACCCATGGTCATGTTGGGATTACAGATGGCACCAAGATCAAAATGACCACAGGAGGGAGGACCATCTTAACAAATGAAGAAATGACCTAGAGCTAGAAGGGGCTAGCAAGAACAAGCCTAGGAACAAACAAAGGAAACCCATCCAATGGAACCTCTTTGAGAGGAGTCAAAAGTGGAATCAGTTTGACATATTCCCAAGGAAGAAGCTACAATAGAACAATCATGGTGAGGAGAGGCACCAAGGCCCATACCAAGACTTGAGATCACACTAACACAATCCTACCTTGACACAATTAAGCCCCATGATGTCCAACTCTTAGTTCTCTAAGAATTGAACTTCAATCCATTCTTAGAGAATGCTCTATTAGAGGTAAAGACATAGTTATAAACCTCTTCCATCTAGCTAATCATCACTTCTAGTGGAAAGTGGTACATGGAAGAAACATACCTCTTTTGGAACAACAAAAAAGCAACTTCCACTATGAGAATCAAGGACATTTAGGTGTCCTACTTGGTTGAAGCCATTGTGTAGGCTCTTGGGTTACCTAATTCTAGGACACAACTAGGAGAACTTTCTATGCAAGCTAATCAAAAGGTGAAAGTGAAGTGGACATAGTAGTATTATAGGATTCACCGCAAGGAGTTTAGCATGCTCACACAGGCAAAGTGCATATACTTCAAGATAGCAGCCTATCGCCTTAATCTGATGGTGAGGCCTTGTAAGATGTCTGCCTTCTCCACCCAAGCATGTGCTACTCTAAGCAAAAAATTCCTGACAAACCTTCCACAATTAATCTATCTAAAGATAGAAAAGAGTTTTAAAGTGAATGAATGTGGAAGGAAAACCCTGCCCTTCCCATGTCTTATCAGAAAACTTTGAAACTGGTAGGGATAGTCCACTACCATTGAGCCTACAATATCATTGGGCACTTGCATAAAATTTGGAATACTCCCATTGCCTCTTGATCCAAAATGATGAAGGACAAGATGCCTACCATGTCTAAAGAAGAGGAGAAACAACCACCACCTCCATTACCTACTCAAGAAAAAATGTTGAAAGCATGCACTACCATTGAGCACTTGCATAAAATCTAAGAGTAACTCTTGCAACAGCAAGAGCAGCAAGCAAGAAAAAGTGGTAGAGCTCCATCTATGTATCGACCTACTATGAGTCACCTCAATGAAGTGGCTGGAACAATTAGTCAAATGGAGAGAGGTGGACCAATATTTTGAGCCCAATGAATGTAGCTACCCACAAGGTCAAATCCTAGTTCCCAAGAGGTAACATGGTCTCTCTCTCAACATCACTTTTCCCAGAAATCTCTAGGAATGCTACTTCCTTTTCGATGTGCTTGGAGGAGGACAAGGGGGTAACTGTACTGGTGATCTAGCACCAAGTGTGGGAGACAACTAAAAAAGTAATTGTTGATTGAATTACTAAGGCATTAAATGCACCTATGATGTATGTACAAGACATTTCTACACTTAGATATGTGCAAACATATATAGGAACTTTTAACAAAATATTGAGTGTAGCCCTACATGAAGAGTTGCTAGATCGACTAGTGGGGACTAGGCAACTAATTTTGGACATCTTTGATTTTTTGGATAACATTATTCCAATCCAGTCAGAGCTACTCAAAGTAAAAGGTAAATGTATCATCCTAGAAGGACAACTTGAAATGACTCAAGCATAAAACCAATGCTTGGTTGTAGAGGTTGCTAAATTGTATGCCCATTTTGTTAATCCCGCACTCCTTAACCCTGCAATAATAAGAATGAAGATTTTTAGTAGCTTTAGAAGCAATTAAAACAAGTTGAGGAGGGAATGGTAATGGCTATCTTTAACTAGTCCATAGCTAAAGCAAAGACCTATTTAGTTTTAAAATACTTCGTTCAGACATGCTAAGAAAATGAAATGTTAAGCACAGAAAACCATTGCTTGTAAAATGGTAATGGACAAAAACAAAAGATGCAAGAATTCATCCATTAACAACAAGAGCAAATAGCCAAAGTGAATACAAAATTGAGGAATTTGAGTAAATAATTGCAATCTCTCTATGGAGGAAGCCCATACCTTATGCTAGAAATCTGTCACTGAAATCGTTGCTTAGAAAAATGAGGCTCTCAAATTTGAGAGTCAAGAATCACTACAAAGACCAAGTTGGCCTACAAAAGGAGGTGAATGAGAAACATATCCAAGTGGCTAAGGTGAAACTAAATGAGGTCCTCTAGCAACTCTGACAAGGAAGATAGGTGTGGCAACCTATCATTGATGAGATAGGTTCCTACAATAAAGCAGAGATCTGCATGAAGGAGTTGCAAATCAAAGAAATGATAAAATACATGAAACTAGCCAATCTCTAATATGCAAATTTGGCAATGCTGACTGCAAGAAGACTGCAATTAGAATTTGAAAAATAGGTAGCTAGTTCATACTTGTTATACAAGGTCGAGTTTAGGCACCATAAGGACATGAAGAAAAATATTTTGACAAAAAATGCTAAACTTGAAGCTCTCAAGATAAGATTCATCGATCAATGATAAACTGTTGAGAACCTCACCAAAAGAATGAATGATTACCATGAGCTACAAAATGTAATCAGAGTGTTCGACATCAAGTGCAAACAATTCGCTACTTTGTTCATCAATGCTAATGAGCTATTCCCAATGATACCTTGTCCTTGGGATGTGCCCATTTTGGCCCACATTGGCGAAGCTACATAAACCATGCACAATCCCAAGAGTAAGAAGGAGAAGATGAAAGCATTATTAAATGTTTTTCATCTTTCACCAAAATTTGCAGCAGTAATAGGATAGCCACGACAACCACATCTACCACATGTGCCTGAAGCTGGAGAAGTTTCATTAGAACCTCAGGAGCCTCCACCGCTTAGGACAATGTGATCTTTTTAATTATCTTCATGCCATCAGAGGACATGTTGTCTAATTTTAGTTTGCTATTCAATTTTATGTCATGAACACCACAAATTTGTAATTTTTTTGATCTTTATACCCAGGCTCTTAGTTTTTTCATGATAGTTTTGTTGTGTCATGTTCTAGTCAATAATCCCATGCCTTCCCAATTTTGTAAAAAGAACTTGAGGATGAGTTTTCATTTAGTCATGGGGGAATGATGAGTCATAGATTGGCTATGTCGATGAGGCCTCATCAATTAGGCCTTATCAATTGGGCTACATTGACTAGGCTCCATCGATGCATCATTTGATGCATTGATGTGACACTATCGATGCATAATTTGATGCATTGACATGGTCCTATCGATTTAGGACCTATTCTTGCCTATAAATATGTGCCAACATGCCGTGTTTTAGGGCATCTTGTCATAGTTTTAGCAAAGCTCTTGTAGTTTTTACATTCAAAAGTTAGAATATTTTCTTAAGTGCCCATAGCAGGAGGCATTAAGTATATGGATCTTTACTTGAGAATTGTTGTACTTGAGCATGGTAGTGTGTGCAACAATAAAGATGAGCTTCTTGACAAAACCTTGTAGCATTCTGGATAGCTTAAATGTTTTATTCATGCATTTGATGTTTTCAATCATTTATTTAATGTTCTTCAGTAATTAAGCTAATTAAGTAATTAAGTGATAAGCTAAATAGAAATTAAGTAAATACATAAGTACGATCACTTCGAACATGCGTATGACATTTGGAAATCCCAATAGCATTTAACACTTGGTAACCCAACATTATATGTGTTTAGGATGTGTACAACAAGTGAGATCAGATACTTATGTTAGGACTAGTTAAACAATAGTTAGCCAATTAGATTAAAGTAGACATTAAATTACTGTATTCTCTATCCTATTTATATCAAGCACCAAAACCATAAAATATAAATTGATAAAAATCATGGGCCTCAATTACACTTAAACCATACCCTTAAGCTTCATAAGTGTGGTTGGGAAGACAACAAATGTTCTCAATGACTAGTTTACTTCCTAGAAAGCTAGTGTGCTAGAAAACTATAGAGCTTGTGAAATTCAACTAGATTGCATGTGAACACTTCATGATTCATATGGTTGGGCATAGGGGTACCTCTCACCATTCATCAACTAGCTATGAAAAAATAAAAATTTGGATTGCAATTTTTGCATTGAACCTAAAAAATCAAAGCTACCTCGAAACCTCTAAATCTTAAAATTAAAAACATCTACCATTAGTGAAAGAGCAATTTATGCTATTTATTCATATTTAAATAAGAGTATCATTCGGCAATACTACAATAATCAAACAAATTAATTCAAAAAATTCTAGCATCCAAATTTCCTTTAACAACAATAGCAAAATCAACCTCCTTTCCTATCAAGTTCTTAAGCAAGATTTTTTTTATATTTTTTAATCATATTTTATTATGTGAGCACATGCGAAATGAAGGCAGAGTGGGAATCAAGCAAGATATGAACCCACAAATAGATCTAAGACTATGCACACACATGAAAGAAACTTTTTCAATGTTGCTTTACTAATTGAGAAAAATGAACTTTAAAAAATAAAGAAAAAATATACAAGAATAAGGAATTAAAAATAGTAAATATAAGTAGGGAAGAGAGTGAATAAAAATAGCTAATACTAAATAATATTTAACATGTTCCAACCCTTCTATAAGCCCTTAGGAATTGCATAATGATTATGAATTATATATGTATATACTATTGATGGGCTATCAAAATAGGTTTATTGGTTATTATGTTAATTTATATGTTATGATTCTTTGGCCATCATGATATGATTATGAGGTGTTAGCCTAGTGGTATGGGTATTAGCCTTGTAACCCCAAGTCACAAATTCAATTCTACTAGGTAGCATTGAGTTATAAACTTTTATAAATCTAAGGGTGTACCTATGTTTCACTTATTTTGAGTTCCAATAGACCCCCCACTCCAAATCATGATATGATTATGATGGTTTACATGATTATACAGTGATCTTATGACATGTGTTAGGCAAGTGATGCCTAGCATGGATGGTGGGTTGGGGTATCAAAGCACTAGTATGATATATTTTTTTACTTTATATTTAATTTTAGCATTTATGTATTGCAACTATAGAGCTATGGTAAGTGATCCTTGGATATAATTTTAGCATGTGGAAACATACTAGTATTAGTTAGGGAGGGGGTGTCGGACCTTGAAAAGAAGTTTTATTAATGGGAAAAGAGTATCAAACACATAAACCTCATTAAGTTACAGAGACANTTAGTTAGGGAGGGGGTGTCGGACCTTGAAAAGAAGTTTTATTAATAGGAAAAGAGTATCAAACACATAAACCTCATTAAGTTACAGAGACAAAAAAAATGGGAAACTTAGATTACTGGGGATGAAACTCAGGGAAACATCATCATAAATAACTACACATGAAAGGAAGAAACCTAATATGGGGAACTACCATCCACCAAAACCAACAGACCTAGTACAAGATAGAGTGGTAGAAATTTGGAGGTAGATTGCACTTGATAAAAGACAAAGAGACTCCCATATGATAACTCAACTCAAATTTAAGAAGGAAAGCTTCTATGCAAAGATTCCTATTTAAGAGGGTTGCTTGAATGCATGGATCTTTCCCAAGGCTATAGGAGATGAATCAACTAATGAATATCCATTTTGAACTTTGATGCTTGAGATTTGAGTTTGAAATGAATGAGGTAGAAGATCTGCAATTTCTCCATCATTGTTAGATGACATATATTAGAATAATAAATCCTTTGAAAAATAACATTACATCTACACTTCCAAATATAATATAGAATAATAGGCCTAATAACTTTCCACAAAAATTTAAAATTAGCAGAAGTGATGGGCAAAAGGCCAAATATAACATCATCTTGAGATAGCTTGCATGATGGAATTACTTTGGAAGCACATGTCCACACGTGCTATGCGAAGGGGCAATGCCAAAACACATGGACAAAGTCCTCTTTACCATCACAAAGAGGGCAAGTAGGACTGTGAATCCCAAGATATTCGAGACATTTTTTGATAGGTAAACCTTGGTGAAGGAGACACTAAAGGAACTACTTAATTTTAGGGAGACTTAATAGTTTTCAAATATGTTGGAAGAGGAAAATCCAGAATTTTTTTGACTCTTTTTTGTGCCAAAACTTGTTACATCATTGAATGATACTTGATGAGTCATGCAAAAGGTAAAAGGGAACATGCAACTTGTAAGGTAGAAGTTTCAACCCATAAATCCATTGAAGGCCATGAAAAGTGCTTTGCACCAAAATGTCTAGCTACAGATGCCAATGAATGAAGGTATAAACCTAAGCTAGGCAATGGTGCATTACTTTAGAAATCCCATACAGATTATTAAACTCAGCCCCCAAAATCCATTGATCAGCAAGTTGAAGATAACTTAGAGAAATAACCCCCTTCCAATACCAAGAGGTAGCAACCTTAGCATTCATAATGGCAAGGGGAATGGGTGAAAAAGGTAACCACCAGGTACTCAACTTAGAGAGAAGAGTAGAGTTGATCTTGACATTAGTCTAATTTATATAATAGTGTAGAATTTGCCAAGCCCTCCAAATTCTTTTGAAAACATGAGATCCAAGGATAATGAGAGTGTGGGAAGAAAGGATCCAATTAACAAAGTGGATTCCTTTCTAGAAGGGCTTATTTTTGGGAAATGCTTTTTGAAGCCTTAATTGAAGAAGAGTCCCAATAATCTCTAGGGCCTCTAGATGATGAACTAACCACTTAGCAACTAAGATAATTCCATACTTAAAAGATTTCAAAAGACCTAAGCCATTCTTATTCTTAGGAAGAGTAACAATATTTCCCACAACACAATGGAAGCCTTTCTAAGAATCTTTAGAGGACCACATGAAGTAGCGAAATAATTGTTCAAGCTTCTAATAGGCAGCTTGGGAGTGGGCCCAACACATAGAGTAATACACATGGGTAAATGCACATATAGATTTACATACAAGGTACTTACTAGCTAGAGTGAGGGGTTTAGTCTTCCATTTTTCAAGTTCTTTTTTGAATCCAAAAAAATAACATGCTCCCAGAGAACAGAGGTAGAACCTCTAAAATAGAAGGGAATTTCCAAAATCTTAATGATGTCTTCATCCTAAAGAAGCTTCCAATTATAGTTAGTCACATTACTGTAATTATTGGTAAAGCTATGAACAGAAGATTTGTTCCAATTAATAATGGAGCCTGAAAGTGAGCAATATTGCTCCACTTGAGATAAGAGCTAGTGTAAATTAGCAATATTATTTTGAATAAGAAAAAAGAAGTCATCGAAAAAATGCATGTTAAGAAGCTAATGTTGAAGTAAAGAGAGGTGAACCTTGGTGAGAACTTCATTTTGAAGGAAAAAATGGAAAATAGAATTCTGAAAATGCTTAAGAAAAAGATATATATTTTATATGTGTGGGTTATAAAATACAAGTAAAATATAAAAAATGTTATAAAATATAGAAAAAAATAAAAGGTTAGGTTAATAGTATGAAAAATATAAACTATATGCACTACTTTCATTTCTTTCTCAACACATTTGCTATGTATCATTTTTTCATTTTTTTAAAAAGTAAAGTAATTCTAAAGCCCTATTTTCACTAGTTTAAGCTTTCCAATGAACTTTTAACCTTGGGAATGGATTTTGATTTTCCCTAAGCTTATATTTGAAATTGATGTAATCTTGTGTACATGGGTCCAATAGCTATTTGGATTGAAATGGAGCCTTGACGGATTTCTACTAATTACTAGGTTGTCTTCACTTTTCTCCTATATTTTTGTTCTAGATTAGTGTATATGCTCATGTTGCATAGGCATATGGAATAGATTTGAATTACAAATCAAGTTTTATGTATGTAATTTTGAGGATTGTTGTGCTTATGATTATTCCTCGTGAATTATGAATAATTTCAATATAACATGAATTTAAATTATTTATGATTTATGAAAATTAATTATGATGTTATGGTGATTAGCATGACATCAATACTAGGTATGTTATGTATGGTGTTTGTTCTAATTGTTTCCAAAAATTTCTTTAATCTCACACAAATTATAATGTGTAAGATTGTTGAACTTAGATACTTATGGTCATTTTATGTGTTAAACTTAGATATGTTGTGACTATGATATGTGATAGCTTAAACTAACCTAGATTGGTAAATCTCTTTGTGACAACGCATATAACAATCTTTGGCAATTGGCATTGGCATGAACATGGAAACTAGTTGGTGATGAGGCATCCTAAATAATAATTAGATGGATTTTCATTGGGTTATATCAGTGAAGCTTGTATGTCAAGCATCATCATGAAAGTAGAAGAATGTAGGTGCAGCCTATAGCTAGTACATGACATAGAGGCATAGTCCTTACACAACCCCCAAAAGATGAATGACTACATGTCATGAGTTGCTAGGCACTAATAGTAGTAGTGGATAAAATACTAATAAAAGATAAGCAAACATATGGTTAATTATAAATATAAATGGTAACATTGCACATGCTATACTATGTGCAAATATGTTAGTTGTCAAATGAGCTATGTATATATGTTAGTATTATACTATAGGTTAACTAATGGTAAATATATCTTGTGATTCTCCTATTTGTATGTCAATCTACATTATGTCATGATTATTTGTGGATACAACAAGTTGCATATGACTATGGAAATGCATGTGGTTATGTGATAGGCATGCAATGTCATGGGAATATGATTGATTGTATGTTATAATAAATATGTTTATAACTATGTCATAAGAAGGTTGTGAATTATGGCTAATTTGGTGGTTATTAGGCATAACCAATTTCCTCTAATGGGTTGCATAATATATATGTTGGTTAAATGCTTACCATAGTGTGGATGATGTCAATAATGTGTGTGATAATATGTATGCATGCAGTGTTTAAAGCACATGTAAGGTGATGAGCATCAAAGTGTCACATCGATGGGCCCTCGTTGACACAGCTTCATCAACGAGGCCTCGTTTACATGGTGTTGCCACATCAATAGGGCCATGTTGACATAGCATTTACTATGTCTACAAGGCCTCGTCAACATAGTCCTATAACAAAAACTATAAATACCAGCTGCCAGCCATGTTTATGCAGGATTAAAGTCATAGTAGTAGCAGAGCTCTTGTAGTTATTTTTGCAATTAATTTTTTTCATTAAATATGTAATTAATTAAGATAAATTAAGCTAAACTAGACTTTAAGTCATCAATTAGTTTTTTAACCTAAATAGATTAAACACATAAGTACAACCACTTTGACCATAAACACATATTTTCTTGGTAACCCCAGCAATGTTATTACTTAGTTCCCATAGCAGTGTAGCGCTTAGTAACCCAACAGTGGATACGTGGGTTCAAAATGTGTATGGAAAGTAAGATTGGATACTTATGTTAGGACTAGTTAGAGGCTAGTTAAGTAGTTAAATTAGGTTAATTATTATACCACTTCATCTCTTTACTTTAAGTACCAAAACCATAAAATATAAAATCACAAAATTCATGTGCCTCAATTACACTTAAACCATACCCTTGAGCTTCACAAGTGTAGTTGGGAAGACAACGAACATCCACAATGTAAAGTTTCGAGAACTAGTGCACCAAAAACTATAGAGTTCACGGAATTCAACCGGATCATGCATGAACACTTTGTGATTTATATGGTTGGATGTAGGGGTACCTTGTTGCTCATCATTGGCACCATTTTCAGAGACACTTTTTGTTGAAATATGTGCTATCTAGGATTAGTAAACATTATTAATATCATTGAACAAACTCCAAGGTTGCCATCATTCTCAAATTATATAATTACAAAAGTACATTGATATTTTATTTGTTTGCAAAATGTCTTCTTCTCATAGGCATGATGATATCAAACCATTAGTCCCACAATAATGTAAAGTAGTATATACTCATCCAAATGAGTATGTACCTGACTTTACCTTCATCCTACATCAAGATGAAACCCTACAATGGCGAGACATGAAGGGCAACATAGTAATTCCTCCTAATCGATCTATGCTTGGGTTGCTTTTTCAAACTCTTAAGAGGTTAGGCATCCCAAATCTTCAAGAGGAATATGTTGTGCATAGCTATGACACTCGGGATAACCATCCCACTAAAACACAACACAAGAGAGATCGACACTAGGAAAACCACCATGAGTTTGCAAACGAGAAACACTTCACCAATTCCTTATTCCTACTAAACCAAATTGACAATGAGGATCCTCCCTTTGGGGGTTCTCAACATGAAGATTATTTAACCCCTATTATTGATGATAATGGTGTGGTCCTAAACCTACGATGCATTATTAGCAAGCGAAGTTAAGAAAAAGTGGTAATCAAAGTAGGGACTTGGGCAAGCATCACGACAACAAGGAATCTAAGGATTATGGTTGTGACAAGTGAAGAGGTGGTGGCAAATACCATGATGGTGATTGTGTTCCAAATTCCTCTTCAGCCTCTTCATCTGATTCTAAACATTCTTCTTCATCTTCTAGTTCTAATAGAAGCCACTAAAGAAATAATCATAATGAAGGTGATCAACAAGACAAAAATGATCCTCAAGCCTGCCAAGAATGAAGGGATGGTAGAAACCATCATCAGTGTCATCAACACAATGATGATGATGAACCTCTATTAGCAACTCACAACATGATTAACATTGCAAAGGAAATTAAGATCCCAACTAGGCATGTGAAAGATAGTTGGATTAAGTGCTTAGACATGAACAATGTAGCAATTGAAAATGTCAGTGGCTGGAACACTAAGAGGTCACCAGGCATACAGCCTAACCCCGAATCCATACGAGGGCTATGTTGGATGTAAACATATGCAGGGTGCCATGAATGGTCTGGTCGATCAGACAAGGACTTAACCGATGTACAATAACCTTTTGTAAACGTTGGTTTTAACGTTGTTATATGCACATTGAGCAATAGGCGATGAATGTGAATCGATTGAGAATAGTACAAAACATGAAAATAACAAAACAAAATGAAACAAGTTTGGGAGAGAAAGTGCACCACCCCAAGATCGGGGGATCTGATCTTTGCTTGAGTGAAGGAGGTGTACAACAGGTGGTAGTGGGAACAAGCATAGCTTGCGATGAAGCAGTATGATCACAACTCCTTGAACTATTGTCAACAACTTGCTAACAGGGTCCTTCTGGTTGCCAATTTTCTTGCCAAGACTAACTGCCAAGAAGCCAAAATGTTGGAATGCCAAACATGCTCAAAAACCAGCCACACTAAAAGTTCTAGAAGCCAACCATGGAAAAGATGGATCTCAAAGCTAACTATGTTAAAATCCAACCCTTTGAAAGTTGTTCACTGGGGTATTTATAGGACCAGGAGTAAGAGAAAAATATGGTTTGGATGCCACGTGTCCTGGGTCCCACAAAGTGCAAACATAACTATGTCATGCTGCTATGTAATGCTGAGTGTGAAAACTACTACACTATGACCATACTATTCATGCTACATGTGCCAAAGTCCAGTGAGCTACCATGTTTATTACAAAGAAAACTACCAACAATGAATGCAAAATGGAGCCTATGCTCTAGGACTACGTCTTCCCTACTCTTGCGAGTAGGTTCAAGCGTAGGGACAACTTTGGGAATGGTTAGGGGGTGCAAAACAAAGCAAGCTTGTTGACTTTGTCCTTTAAAGATATGCCAAGATGAGAGTAAGTATTGCCAACAAGTTCTGAAGCTAACTAAAGATGTCTTGAGGCTCCCATGTGAGTCTTACGCTGATTACACTACCTAGCATATTGGTGTAGTGTATACATCCACACACTACGTTGTGTTATGCTGCATAGCATAACATAGTGTAGCCACCGATCTTGAAAAAAAATCTTGCCTAAAAGAAAAAAATACCTATCTAAGGCCTGGCCAGGCAAGTAACTGTAACCCTGTATTTCATGCTGAAAGGTCCTAGGACCTGCTAAGTTCATCCTTGGGACACTTTGGTGTTTTTCATCCTCACTACACTGTGCTACGCTGTGCGGCATAGCATAGCGTAGCAGCCAATATGTCATGCATCCTTGTCTGACCTACAATGCTTTATCAAGAAACCTTGCTTGGGATGTGAGCATGAAGTGGGACAGTCAATCTTGGAGGCCAAAGTGTGACCAAGTGCAATCCTCTTGCTGAAACTACTCGATAGAGGGCCTTTGTGCACTCTATCCTTGCTACACTGTGCTATGCTGCGTAGCGTAGCACAGCATAGCACCCTGCTTGGCTTGGATTCTAACTTAATTTTGCAAATGTTTTGTCACAGGATGTCAGTCAGCGTGTCAACAGAGCAAACCTATTTGATGGTTGGAGCATGGGCAAATGTGCTTACTCCATTAGAGCCATCTAAATAGGAGTATTTTCAGAGTTCATCTCTGCTATGTTGTGCGACGCTACATAGCGTAGCACAGCATAGCACTTGAATGAAGAAGATTTCTAATGAAATTTTCCACATTTTTGCTATGTCACATTGCTCATGCATCAAGGATGAAGTGGGGTAGCTATCCTAAAGGACTGCTGAATTATTGTCAATCTACATCTTTTGGGTGTAATCAGTCTCCCCGAGGCCTGCTACACTATGCAGCGTAGTGTAGCAGGTCTTGTAGTTAGAAAGCTTGCCAAACTATTTAGTTCATCCTAAACACTTTTAGTAGCTCCTAGCATTGTCCCTGGGTAAACCGTCAGCCAGGTTAAGTGTCAAGCTAGGCAAGCTAGAGGGTGTAGCAGGCCTATCAGCCCGTGCAATAGAAAAATTTCTAGACTATATGGTCTACCCCCAGTGCCTCATTCATGCAAAATGGCCTTATGGTTGGATGCCATGTTGATTGTGCTATGGAGGGCATTGTTTGCACAATCCAACGTGACACCAAACTTGCAGGAACCCTTGTCCACATTTTGGGACTGCTGAATCATGAGAGTGCCAATACTTATGGTGTTTCAATGGCCCCTTTTTGTTGACATCTAGAGTACCTACCTGAGAGACGTCGACAAAGAATACGAAACACCATGAAGAGAAAATCACCAACATCACCCCTCAGTGTGTGCTTGGATGATGCTTTGCTATGTTTGAGAGTACTGGGAAGGTGATATGAGGCAAAGGGAACAAGGAATGGATTTGAGAAAATAAATTCTGGGAAGGAAAAAATGGAACACTTTGGAGAATTGCTGCCATAGTGTGATCCCTCATCGGAGTGCTTATGAGGAAGTTAGAGTGCATGGGTGTCTTTTCTTTGTTGGCCTTTGACCTCTCATCGGAGTGCTTAGAGATGGTCAATATACAGCCGAAGCAAGTGTAAAGCAGCTATTGTGCCATTTTTTAGGCACCTCTCTTTTTTTTGCATTTTTTTTTTTTGCAGTACACCCATGTTCACTTGCAAAAAACCTATTGTTGCAAAACAGTTGTTTCCTCCCCAAGATGAGTTATGTTACATCCATGAGGAATTTTGACCTACCTACAGATGCTTCCCATGGGGTGAGTTGCGTTACACCCATCATGGACTTGATGGTTGGGCATGTGGAAGGGATCTATGCATTGGGAAAGCTTATAAAGAGGATAAGGGACATTGTAAGTATATAAGGGATGGAGGCTAAACTAGTTTCAAAGGGGGATTAGGGCATGTACTCTCAAGCAGTGAGGTTAATTGAAGCAAATACTTCGGAGCAATGTGGTGTCTTGGCTTTCATGGCAAAACGCATCTTCGTATAATGCCATCTTGGCTTATATCCTGCAAATGCAACAAAGAGAAAACTAGAACAAACAACCATGAGGGGAAGTGAGCGCAAAGTCCCACTTGCTTTAGACACTACTAGAGTGGCAACTATTGTTGTTGAGGCATGCGATGTTCAAAGCAAGAAGGCCAGAATAGATCTCGGCCACAGTAGGCTAGAAATGGTGGCATCGAAGAGACTAGGAGCAGTAGTGACATAGGTGCTTAGGATTTCTTTAAGAATTTCTTCTGATGGTCTATATTTTCTTTGAAAGAGTCCACAAATTCGTTGAAAATTGATGTTAAAATCTCTAATTGACTCTTTAACTCCTTGCTTGGCTTGTATCATCCCACAGTATAGTTGTTGTTGATCTAATTGATTACCAAACTGGGCTAAGAAAAGATTCTTCATGTCATCCCAACTTGTAATACTATTACTTGGTAAGTTTGAATACCAAATCTGAGCCATATCTTTTAAATTTGATACAAACAACCTACAAGCTTGATCTTGATGTTGAATATTTGCATGAGCTAAAGCTAACTCAAACATGTGAATATATTCTTCAGCTAAATAAACTTTTCTAGGAATGAAAGGCTCAGGAAAATATTTATAAACTACCTTAGGAATATCATTGTAATTTTGAAATCCTAATGATGTAAATCTTTGCCAAGGATTTGCCATCCTATTCCTTTGGATAGTTGAACTCTTAGACTTTCTAGATCTTCTCTTATAAATCAATAAACCAGATATAATGGGCAATCTTCTAGTTTTCACTCCACTACTTTTTCCCAATTCAAAAACTTTCTTTTGTTCTTCTTCTAATGAAGAATCAGTCTTAGAATCTATAATATCTTTTGAAAATTTTGAATTTTCCAAACTATCAATCTTCTTGGTCATGAACTGAAAATAGTATTTAATTTCTTAAGCCTTATAGTAACAAAAAATGGTTGATGTACTAAAATTATAAGGCTTATGAACTTAGAGGCTAAATTTTCAGCCCTCCTTCTAGGGCCAAAAGAACTGTTGGCAACCGTTTGGGACAAGACCGCCAATGAGTGTCCTCGAACAGGATTTAGGTGCTTGCTGGTCTCTGGCAACACCAAGGCCCAGATACCTCCAAATAGACTCTATAGTTAATGTGAGTATGTGTGTGTGTTGTTGTGGTGTATAGTTGTGAAAAATGAAACGATTGCATTATGTGTAAACTAGAAATGACTTATCTTAAAGAGATTCAGCCAACTTTGCCAAGTACCATGAGTTGTTGAGAGTTCCTATTTTGTTCAATTGCCTAGTCTACACAGTCCTTATAATACCTACTTGTAACAAATAAAATTTTGTAAAAACATTTGAGCACAACTTTACGAAACTACTTCTAATTTTCCCCAAAGAAAGAGATAGTTCCACAAGAAAACTAGAAATAGAGCAAGATTCAATGGAAATAGACAGAAAAGAAAGCATATTTGTGTTAAGACCTCAAATGTTTAAACAAGGTAAAATGATACGAGTAAACACTTCGCAATAAAGCTATCCCAAATTCAATAACTATGAATTGTTCAAACTTTTAAGGCTCAAATAAGAAATTTCTTCAAGACAATCCTACTATGGTACCAAAACATTGTTGCGTAAACTATCACGTACAAGACTCCATTTTGGCTAGATAATGGATGTCAATAATTGCATTCAATAGAACCTTTAAAAGACTTGACAATTTCTGATTGAAATACCACGAAGATTCACTTTAAAGATAAAAGAAGCTATTCTGGTCCTATCAAAATACCAAAGATTTTCTGAACCCTCTTGACTATTGAATCGTTCAACGGCTTGACTACAAGCAGAGGCTCTCTTACAACAATCTCAATAGCGGTTCTTATACATTGCACAATAATAAAATTTACTACTAAAATGCTCTTAAGGCTTTCAAACACAAGTGCTTCTATGGAAAAATTTTAATAGAAATCTTCTATTATGCAACAAGAACATTAAGAGCAATCTAAAAACCCCAAAATTACTTGTTAAGCATGATACTATCTAAACCACTAGCTAAACAATTTAAACAAAATAAAAAATAATAAGTATAACTCACAGGACTATGACAAAGAGGCTGAAATCTTTTCTTTAGCAAGTCATCTTACAAG